>LUCW03001522.1:0-42229 GCA_001586965.3 Sphaeroforma sirkka | reverse complement strand
ACGGTTGGGCACCTAAAGTGTGACAGAAGACCAACCGATGCGCCGAGTCATAGTCGATTTGGTTAAACTCCCGCGATCAAGCATACTGGCGATGTATATCTGTCATTTCTTATGTGTGGCTTCGGGCTATAACTTGCTTTATGCAATACCGAACAAACGTCCACAAACAGTGGCAGGAGAATTATGCTATCACGTCTTTAATGACTTTTTTGGTTTCCCCCCCGAGTACTATGTTCTGATAACGGTAGTGAGTTTTTGTACCGACGTAATGGAGCACTTATACTCGTATCAGGCATGACCCATAGGCGTGGTGTTCACTTACAAACCTCAAACGCAGGGGTGCAAATGAGACACGTCATAGAGAACTTAAAAACTCTTGCGGCTACCGCACTAGATGACGTTGAGGATATGTGGCCTTATCATTTGAAATGGGTTCAGACTCAAATGAATAGCTGCATGAATCCTCAAACTGGAACACTCCCGTTTCACTATTTCTTTGGCCGCTATAGTTGAATTACAAGCAACGTTTGATAAAACTGCGCCCGAGAAACACGTTACCCCGTGGCTACAAAAGATGAGCATATGCAGAACGTTGTTTACCCCTGTTTACTCGAGCACAAGAATCGTGTCCTAAGCAAGCGTATGACCGATGGAATAACACTAAGAACATTGTTCAGTTCAAAGTCGGCGATTACGTTAACATTATAAATCGAAACGCCAACGTTACCGAACTCTCTTCTAAGACGATAGGACCTTTTGTTATTTCCTACCACTTACGTATAAACTGGGTTTTAAAGGTTTTGCTGGTTTTACAGCACATGACTAATGACTCATTTAAGAGTCAGTCATTACTTACTACATTTTTAACTTACCATAGAAGTTGTTAGTTTATTAGTAATTACAGAGAAAGCTACAGAATATGAATTAGTCAGTAGCTGGCACATATTTTTTTTTTTTTGTTATAAGTATAACAATTGAAAGACAATGCGAACAGAGAATGTCGCATCAAATTGAACGATTTAGATTATCCGAACGATTTAGATTGAATTGAACGATTTAGATTGGATTAACGACGTGTGGACGACGAGGATGAAGAAAGAATCTACTAATACGAGTGAACCCGAAGAGCGAACATTCCAATCAAGCAGAACATTAACCAGGGTCAACAAGGAAAGTCTCACGACGATCAAATGACGAAATCAGACAATCAGTCAGAATCCACAGATAAGTAGTCATGTGTGAGTACAGGTAGGAAGGTTGTTTTCAGTGTGAGACAAGTACAAATCGTATTGCAAGCTAATGAGCTTAAATTGTATTTAAGAAGTTGTTAGAAGAAAGTTCTTTAGGATCCACAGTAGTGTAGTAGAGATGGGAGATGTACATGGTTAGTACCGACTCGGTTAGTACGATGACGCAAAGAATCAGCGGCATACTAGATTATTTTACAAAAGTTTTCAGAATGGGATATTAGGAAGCATACAGAGACACAAGTAAGCACCTGTGAGTTATTAGGAGCATATAAGGGTGGGGGGGCACATATAACACGAACGATGCAAGTAAATACAAGGTTAAATTGTGAAAATGATATGCGAACACACTCAAATCACTAGAACTTCCAGATAAATCAGGTCAACGGAGAGGATCAACAGTATGCACAGAAGGTGTGGTTGACGGCAGCTTAGTTTAGGAGTGCAATAACGAGCAATCGTTCTTAGATCAAGAAGCATATTCCAACAACCGCAACAGCACATGACAAGGACATCACGGGTAAGAAGAGTAAAAGAGGAGCGATGAGGGAAGTTCCCAACAGGGTCCTGCGAATAGGCCGTCATTAGGCCGGAGTAAGAGCTGGCGAGGAGTAGAACAAGAAGTGGCTCCGACTAATGAGGCACTCAACCATATGTTATTGTGGGATGAAGAGTAAGACAGCTGGTAGTGTTAGAGTATATAGACTATCCACACTACTTATGTTAGTGTAGGAAATAAAACAGTCACGAGGGAACCCACGAGTTCCTCGGAGATCGATGTCGAGACGTTATGTGTTTGAAGGATGAAATTTAATAGAAAATGGATATTTATATTCAGTACTCTATCAGTTCATTCGCACACATTTCTAGTTCTCCATTGACAAACAACTCACCAACCATGTCCTACCCCCGCCAAAGTCGTAGACAGCAACTCTTGAATCCTGAGCGCCGCAAGGAAGATGATATCGACCGACGTGGAACTAAACGTCGTCAGTCCCATACGGAACGCTCCGCTCCGCACTCAGGTCAGGCACTGGAGGGGCAACAACAGACACATCTTGGGGCTCCACATATTATTTCCGCGGACGACAAGCAGCCACCAACAGCAAACAAAAATGGACCTGCACAATCTGACGAGGATGTCATATTCGAGGGTGAGACCAAGGAAGTACCCAACCTGCGTGCGGACAGTAGTCAGACTTTTATTGGTGAACAGGTAGCCAGTGAAGGGCTGTCCCCTCGTTCGTCTCGGGATACTCCAGGGGCCTTATTTCCCAGTAATGACCCACCACGCCTCCCACCTAACAAGCGGAAGCGTCACCGGAACCGTACCAACAACAAGGAAACGGCACGGGAACAATCGTCAGCTCAGAAACTCACGGAGCTGATGACACAACAGCAGTCTCTCTTTGAAAAATACGAACAGAGGTTACAGCGCATAAACGCCGGACGAACTACAATAGGGCCGGCCGCTAAGGAGAGTTCTTCTGACGCACACGAACGGGTACAGGCAGTACCAGAGGACGAAGACAACCCTACCTTCCGAATTCAAGGCTGTGAGCGTCCGTTTTATGGACTTGGGTACAAATCACCAGGGTCAGAGGACAGTTCAACCGAGGAGGATGATACTCTGTCTGCCAGTGAGAACACACCAACTTTTCAAGAGTTCGCACATGAACAAGTATTAGCCAGACAGAATCCTCAAGGTAAGCAGGCGGTGAAGAATAGACAGGACCGATTAAGTACGAACCTGCGCCAACAACAGCAACGTCAGTGGGGCGAGAAAGAAGCGCCCAGTGAATATGTACAGACACATAAACGACAAGAGAAGGAGACAACAGTGCCTCCGCCCACACCGGCTAGTATCGAGAAAAGGCGACAGGCGCTACACGCACGGATACTACAGTTAAGTGACGAGCTATGCCAAGCAATCGAGGAGAATAACACGGCTCGAGCTGAAGCTCTTCGGGGCGTGATTGAGACACTTCGAGCTACATTAGAGTCCCGACCGGTAGAGAAGCGTCCCGTACCTTCACCACGTACGTGGCCTGATTGGCCGTCGAACAGATACTACCTACATGATATCATGGAACGGGACACAAGAGGGGCTCTCCTCGAGGCGTTCAAGAACGCACAAATCGCAGGGCTGGACGAGAGTTGGAACCTTACATGGTTTCATAAGGTACTATCTTACTTCAAGGCGGAGAAGTCAACGCTGGACTACATCCGCGACAACTCTGAACGGTTGAAGACATGCACACCTCAACTACAGATCGAACAGATCTGTTCGCACGAAACACAAGCCACTGTCGATCCCGCGTTTCGCAAGTTAGCCAAGGGCCAAAGTCGGAACATGCACACTCCTCTTATGGAACAAATGACACAGCTCATGGAGAACCACAGGAGGGCACGTGAACGGTGCCAGACAGATGCCGACTTCCAACAGAATTTAGTGAACCACTGCATTGTACAACTGTTAGAAGAAGCTCTCAACGGCCGTACGTATGAACGTACTCTACAGTTGCATCCCAAATGGCAACTGATGGAGACACACGAGCTTATACAGCTGTTGAGCCCTGACATTCAGGATGCACAGCAACGTACGGCAGCACGTTTCCAGGGTCGCAACAACCGCGAGGGCCCGACGACCAATGGAAGTCGCGACCACACCAATAGCCGCCCCAACCTACAGACGAGTAGACGACAAACGCAGAATTGGACTCAACGGCCCCAACCTACGGTACCAACGACTTGTGCGGGGTGCCAGGCACAGGCGCCACCAGGTGGTAGGCACATCCACGGTGTCACCATTTCAGGGCGTCGCAAGCGGTGAGCGCAGAGGGTCGGGCAAGGCTATACGACAACAACCGTCCTTTGAGGGACGTACAATCGGTACACAGACCGTCCACAACGTCAACCGCAGGACAGGGGCAGAATACATCCCAGACTAGAGACGTAGTTACAATACGTCCGACGCCTCAAGTACAGGTGAATGCGATTACACAGGACGAAGACTTGGCTCCACCATCGGAAGCTAGCTACAGAGATTCATATCAACACGATCCTTTACGAAGACTTCGAGCACATGACGTCACCACCAAACCACACCTATGACATGTGGGAGTCGGTAGCCGATCATGCATGAGAGGTGAGGGTGTCTGAGTCGGATAGGAGCTTCATATTTGTTACCACGATTGGAGCAGTGATGGCAATACAAGACCCATTGCTGACGTCAGACAACCGAGTCTATATTCAAGTACAAATCAACGGACGTACGTTCAAAAGCCTTGATAGACACGGGAGCAAATAGAAGTTGTATCTCACAGACATCCGCAGACCTCCTTGGCCGACCAATAACTCCGGCACCACCTGGGTCATTTATATATTTAGCTGACAAGGCGGTGCGAACTCCTCGACTGGGGACGACGGAAGTGGTACCTATAAGGTACGGTACCAGAATTATCGACGGTTCATTAGAATTGATGAACTTGCCGACGGGTATAGATGTTATAGTGGGGCAAGATATGTTGAAAGGCTTGGGCCTATACATAGGCGGTATCCAATCGCCACTTGCACCAATAGACCCCACAGAACTAGAAGAGCTCCTCGAACCCATACCACGCCGACAGGCACCTAACACGACGGAACCCGTCGATGTACGCGAACGGTTGGCACAGGATTTGGAAGCCAATGCGAAAATTGCCGACAACGCGCGCTGTCGTCTGGAAGGGAGTGAGGTAACCATCCCAGTAACCCATGAACAAGCGTTGCAGATGCGGCGATCGGCGCGTAACTTCGTATCCGATCGATGGCTCCCCTATGTGGATGAACAAGTGAAGAAGTGGTTGACGGATTTGGTGATCACGAAACGAACGACACCAACGACTGTTAATCTTCCTCTCCTTGCGGTACCGACATTCGATGCGGAAGGCAACGTCAAGAAGGTACGCGTGTGTTTAGACATGCGTGCCGTTAACGCGCTTATTCCTGGTGACCAGTTCCTGATCCCCAAGGTCAACGAACTCATATCTCGCCTCAAGAGTAAGAAGTACTACACGACGCTGGACATATCGGCTGCATACCACAGGCTGCCCATCCATCCAGACTCACAATACTTATTTAGTTTTACACACGAACGTTATCAGTACTCGTTCACATCAGCACCGTTCGGTCTTCATGTACTCACGCAGCAGTTTCAACGTACCTTGAGTACAATACTTGATGGCTTACCGGTTCACCACTATATCGATGACATAGTTATCGCCAGTGACGGTTATGACGAACACGTTAGGACGGTGCAGAAGGTGATACAACGCTTAACATACCACAGTTTTAAGCTTAACCCTGCCAAGTGCCACTTCGCTATCTCCGAAGTCATGATCCTAGGGAAGAAAGTATCGGCACAAGGCATTGACATTGACCATGAAAAAAAAGCAGGCCAAGCTGATCGACTGGCCCACACCACAACGATACAAAGATATAGCCTCGGCGTTGGGTTTAGCAAATTACCTCCACGAACATCTGCCTAATTTCGCGAACACGGTTGCACCCTTGCGCGAATTTTTGCAAACTCAAACCAAAGGAGTTGATAGGTGATCGTTGGGAGGAGAGACATGCACAGGCGTGGCAGGCAATGAAGGACGCAGTGGTGAATGCTGTGGCGTTACACTTTCCGGTCGACGGCATTCCTCTGAACTTGGAAACCGACGCTAGCGATTACGGTTTAGGGGGGCGCGCTATTCCAATGGGTCAACGGTAAGAAACATTACTTAATGTTCTTTAGTAAGACTCTGAACCATGCGCAACAGAACTACGCCACACCTATGAAGGAGTTACTGGCATTGGTATATGGACTGACACATTTCAGGGAATACTTGGATGGGCAACGGTTTGCGGTCTTCACGGACCACAAGGCCCTTGTATATATGAACACACAGCTCAAGCTTAATCCGATGCTTCAGAGATGGCATCATATCATCGCGCCATTCAACTTTACCATATCGCATATACCAGGAGAGTCAAATGTGCTCCCGGACATGTTATGTTAAGTAGAGTACACGAGGGGACAGCGGAGCAGGACGAACTCAGCGAGCAGGACGAAATGTACTCGAAATAATGTACACGAGGGGACAGCGGAGCAGGACGAACTCTCGAAATAATGTATACCGACGGCTGGCAGTTATTCCCTAGTTACTTTGAACAAGCGCAACAACACTTTGGACCGAATGACATAGATGTATTTGCGGACCCAACCAACGCTCAGCTTCCTCGGTTCTGGACGAAGGATGATGGGGAAGGAGCGTTTGCCCACGACTGGTCGATAGTCGATGGATGGATGAACCCGCCTTGGGAACAGATACACAGGATGTTACGCAAGATACGAGCCGACGGCGCACGCAGACGACACACACCACGGTTCGGACAGATGATACAGCACCATGGTTACCAAGATACGAGCCGACGGCACGGGCCACAGTATGTCTACCATGGGTACCAAGAGCACCATGGTTCGACCTGTTCAAGCAGTTATTGCAGACAGAACCGGTGCTGGTACCACGGACACCACACACGTTCCTCAAGTACGCTAAGTACGCATGTGGGAAGACACCATGGGGTCATACCGTAGTAGCACGGGTGGGTCCTCCCAATGGATTCAAACTGGACCCGCTGTTTTCACAGCGACTTGGTTTTGCAGAACCAAAGCATACAAAATATGTCATGTGCTTAGACACAGCGCGAGAAATCTCAGTGGCACTGGCAGATGCAGAGGGTCAACCGGCGTTTGCACAAGCGAGTCCGGCGGAGAAACAGCGTCGTACGCAACTCACGCAAGCGCAACACGAACAAGGACATCATGGGGCGGCGGACACAGTCCAACAACTTCGTCAGAACGGTCACGTTTGGCCAGGGGCACTTGAGTTAGCCACAGAAGTTAAGCGGCAATGTGGCACATGTTTGGGACAGGACACACTTCGTAAAGGTTTCCACCCGATGATTAGCATCGATGCACGCTACCCGTGGGACCATATTCAAGTGGACTACATCCCGATGCCACTGGAGTCCAGACGCAAGAACAATTATATTCTTCACGTCTTAGACATCGCCACAGGCTATTCTATCCTTCGAGCCACACCGGACAAGACAAAGGAAACCACGACACAGACACTCATAGAGATTTTTTTTGAACATGGTTTCCCCGTAAAATCCAAACAGACATGGGGAAGGAGTTCACCAACAAGTTAGTGGAGCTTCTGGTCCAGGAAGTGGGGATGCTACATAAGGTGTCTCCACCATATCGACCCCAAGTGCTGGGCGCGGCAGAACGACGTCACAAGGAGATTACACGTTCTATCGACAATGCTGTGAGGCAGTTCCCCTTCGATGGGACGAACGCCTTCCGTTTACGATGCTATACCAGAACCTTCGGATATCCCGTCGCCATAAGAGTGCACCGTTTAGCGTGTACTTTGGCCGCCGCCATGTTCCGTTCGCCGATTTCACGGACGAGTTACCGGATTCTCAGCCGATGACGAATGACACCTGGGCACAACGATTAGACCAGTTACAGGACACTATATTGCCGACCCTCCACCACATTACCAAGAAGTATACAGGCAAGCTTACGACGACATTTGACCGCCTGCATGCTCACGACTTGGTACATTTCGACGAAGGAGATGTGGTCATGGTACGATCAGAAGGCCGAACAACGAAGGCTATGCGGCCATTGTTTGGACCATATGTAGTCAAAGCTAGACACGGCCAACGCTACGAGTTAGCGAACAAGGATGGTTCCGCCCCACCAGAATTCAAGACCAAACCGGTACGGGTGGAACTCCTCCGTTTAGTGCATAGACGCACAGACCCACCAATTAACGAAGACTTATGGACCGAAGGAGGGGTGAGTTTTCGCCATATTATCACACATCGTACGAATGATGAGACGGGGGGAAATTAGAATACCTGGTGAGATGGCGAGAAGGCGAACCAACGTGGGAAACAGCAGAAGCTTTTGATGATGCCAACGATATCGCGGCCTACCACAAAGCTTCGCAGACACGGACACGTAAGCGCCAACGTGCACAAGTTCTAATACTTTATCTTCAATATAACTTTGTTCTCGGATATCGAGCTCAAGCTCTGGAGCATAAACCAGCAACTCTAGCTCTCCGAGTATAAACCAGCCACTAAACCAGCTCTTGAGTATAAAAAGCCACTCGAGCTCTTGAGTATAAAAATAGCGCTCTAGCTCTGATAAACCAGCAACTCTAGCTCCCGAGTATATAAAACCAAGCAGCCTCTCTAGCTCTCTCTCTGAGTATAAAAGCAGCTCACTCTAGCTCCCGAGTATAAACCAGCAACTCTAGCTCCCGAGTATAAACCAGCCACTCGAGCTCTTGAGTATAAAAAAGCAGCGACTCTAGCTCCCGAGTATAAACCAGCCACTCTTGAGCGACTCTAGCTCGAGTATAAACCAGCCACTCGAGCTCGCGAGAATAAACGGTTAGCACTCGAGCTCGCGAGGGAAAATCGTCAGCGGCTCAAGCTCGCGAGGTTAAATGAGCCACTCTTGCTTCGGAGTATAACACAGAAAATCAATCAAACAACTCCTTGGGCATTGTTTTGAAACAGCGGGTTAATGGTTTGCACGGTTTCTGCCACTGGCAGTTTTTCTCCGACACAAATACAGTCCTATATTGTACTTGCCAAACTCCTATATGCTGACACAGATGAACAGTAGCTTCAAGAATTCAAACACGACGGGTCGCTCGAGACGTACACATCGGGTCCTCTAGCTCTCTGAGGTAAAATGCCAGCACAATGCTCTAGCTCTCTGAGGATAAATGCCAGCACAATGCTCTAGCTCTCGAGGATAAATGCCAGCACAATGCTCTAGCTCTCGAGGATAAATGCCAGCACATAGGTATAAATGCCAAATCTGACAATGCTCTAGCTCTCGATAATGCCAGCACATAAGGTACTATGCTATTCTTATCATCTCTGAAACTGGCACACTGCTTTGTTCAGTGCTTCAGTTTATCAGCTAATGTATTAACGTGACTTACGCTATTATGTCTATCTACAAATTAGGCATGTGGTCATGAACACTTAGTACTTCTAGTGAAAATTATTCAATAAAGAACAGCTAGAGGTACGCCCTGTGTGATCGAGGATATTTAGGCTCTTAACAAGAGGCAGTCCCGATCATTCTTACACAAGCTACCACTGCTAAATCCTAACTGACTAAATCGTATTTCAGTTTAATATAGTTTGAAACCTAGTAATTTCCATCGAAGTTTACACGTCAATATATAAAATGCAATGTCATTTTTTTTTTATTTTTACTTTTTTTGAAAGTACTTTATTTATATATACTAATGTATTAATAAGGCTCACCTACCTCTTCCTATCTATAAGGGAGTCATGTGAGCTATGAACTCTTAGTACTAATAGTTTAAATACATATTAAAGATGCTAGGGTACGTTTTGTGGGATCGATGGTAATAAAGCACTTACCAAGAGGCAACCCAGATCATTCATGCACATTCCACCACTGTTAAATCCTAACCAAATTTAATTGTCTTATATTTATTTTAAGAGGAAACATCCCAAATCTATTTCAATAAAGTAGAACTTGGATTACTTCGTTTGGATTTTACACTATCTGTTGTCGAATGACATGATGTTGCACTTTACCGCTCATTAGACAGGGTTGGTATTCTTTTGTATATTTCCCACTACCAATTATCTCCGACACTTCTTGTACGTCACCGCCTACACAAGGCAGTTATGGCAAAATTAATGTTGTTATCTAACTCCTGTACCTTGTACCACTCCTATACATAACCATACTTTGTCCAATGACACACACATACATTTATGGTTTCAACTCATGGTATAATCGAAGACTCGCCAGATTACACGGCAGCTAGAAAAAGTTATCCTATATTTCCTTCTGTGACACTTATCTTGACTCGTAGTTATAATCAATTCTCTCCTTTCAAGTGAGTATCGCAGACAAAGCTAGTCTAAATTTGCTCAGTCAAAGTGAATCAGTTCATCGATCCAGTTTGCCCCCTTTCAAGTATATAGTGGCGGTGTCTCTACCCAGCCCTAGTGCACTCGCCAGCTATATACCGTTTGTATAGCTAGTATCTTATGTGCTCTATATCCAGCTTGCATTCCTGTGATGGTGATGGAAGCATGTAGACGTTACACGTGATCATGGTCCAACGCATATTATGCTATAAAGATATATTCTGAAGTCCTTCAGATACAGGCTACCTTCATCTGTGGTATTATAAATATATCATATGATAACTACGATCACGGCCGAACATATTATATAAAGTAATCTGACCGAGATGCCGCAAATGAGCAGTATTCGAAGAAGTGCAAACTATAATCGAAGGTAAACATGAAAAAAAAGGTAGTAGTGGTTAATTTTGCAGACTGTAATAAACTACAAATTCGTATCGCCTGAGCGATATCCATGGCCCCATCATGTTGGCCCTGTGCATTATATTGACAACTCGTTCAGTATGTGTTTCGCCATTGTTATTGGGTTGTGGTAACCAGGTTCACAGGATATTACGAAGTGTGGCCTCATTCGCAGTCGCTATGAAGTCAATTAATGCCATTCGAAAGTGAATCTCAAATTCCATCTCACCGAGTGGAACGTGCATTTGTGTACATGAATAGACATTTTAATGTGAGTGGAATTACTTCAACATCGATAATTCGCGCATGTTCGACTCGTAACATACGCTTTTAAGCAAAGCTGAGATTTTTACAGCAATTCTCTGGGAAGACTTCGTGTTTGGGAGCACATAAATTGTCGTATCTAACGATAGTACCAAAATACAATTTAATATTCCTGTGGTGGACTATTTGACCTCAAGGTGCAAACGGTGCCATTTACATTAAGCGTGTATATATAACACTGTATTCAATGGTGTGCAATCTGCTCCGTTTCAGTTTTTGTGATAATTTTCGAATAGTTCGCAGCTGACAGTCGACCACCGTGAAATGCGTACGATTTTACTATACGACCAATAGACCTGAGTGGCCCCTCATTCACTGATTCATGGGTACAACAGCTGCGAAATTCCGATTCACCCCGGGAACAATATCGAGATACACTATATGCTGAGAGCTTGTCTGTGCTTTCATACACGAGACGCGCTATGCGTCACTCTGGGGACTTAGCCGTACTAGTGGATGCGAATGTGAACTCAAAACTAGCGACTAGCAATCTCAATTCAATTGATTCTAGCGCGTCAAGGGAAGTCCAAGTACTCCGTATGATATCAATATAGATATATTTATATCCGCCGAGGATTCTTGGTTTTGTGATAGTCGCCGAAAGGTCCCGACTGATCGTCAACTACAGTGAAATGTATACGATTCACCAATTGACCTAAATGTATCTGCAATCCGCATAAAAATAAAAATATGTATACCGCCAATGAATTAAGTAGGTAAAGAGACAAAACAGGACAATGCCTTTATAGCTAAAAAGGATAATTCGAAAAGATAACCGCGAGCCATGGTAAAAACAGAAATTGGCTCGACGTCCACCGAAGATAGGCAAACTACGTAAGAGTTGTCAAACGCCACAGTGTCAGTCTTTTTCGGAACTCAAAGAAGTGCTGGAGCTGTTACACATATTAGGTTACCTATCAAAAGCTGGAGCTGTGGCTGATCTAGACGAGTCGGATAGTAGTACACGTATACTGTTGCTCACTTATTGCACTTTTAGTAGGCCAACAATGATCTGAATGGGTTAAGTCAATCCCGTTTATTTCAAACGTCGAAGACGATGACTAGTGGAGACAACGAATACCTCGGTGTGTGATAAATGTGCAGGATCTATAACGTGAATAATTACCTGATGAAGCTTCTCCAACACGACCCGTTGACGACACAGCCATCAATCTTCACCACACCATCTCAACGCTCCCATGTCCTCTTAAATTCTACAGTCATGTTAATGAATATTATAAAATATGGCAATATAAGGTGTGTTGCTTATACAAACGTGAGATGGGGTGGAGAATCTGGGTCAGGAAATCAACCGATTGAACATTAGAAAGAAAAAAAAAATACGATCGAAAGCCAAAAATATCGTAGATGGGAGAATCGAACTCCCATTTTTGCTGATTCGATATATCAATTCCACAAAGCAATGTTCTGCCATTGAACTAATCCACTTCAGATATACACAGTTGATGAATTTACTATTTTATACTCAATATAAATAGTTTTTATCCCTCAAACCTTCGATTGGACCAGTGTCTATAAATGAGTACGAACTGATCATATTTATTTTAAAAATTATAGATTTTAGTTACATGTTCTAGATATATACTGATTCCAGTACCTTGGTGAGCTGAAAAAATAAAGTGAAAAAGTTCCCAGCGATGGGCTCGAACCCTCGACCTTGAGATTAAGAGTCTCACGCTCTACCGACTGAGCTAGCCGGGAATATTGGAAGATGGATCTGTCAATATGTATAGTAACATGATAATTATTTTCTTTTCCTAGTAGTAATTTCGAGTCAAGTAACATTCTGAATCGTCAAATTTACATTTTCTATGAATTCGTCTCCAATAGATAGTTCATTCTGTTAGAGCAACTTACGACTTATATCGCCGATGTACCAACATCCGTTATTCTGAACAAGTCATAGTGAACTATTGTGTCTCTACTAACATTGTTCCTACACGCGCCGTATTATTCAGTACCTTACCCGACAACACTTATTACGACACATGTAGATCAGCTTTCGAACAAAAAAATACACGGTGCGAATGTACGCTGGTAAAATATTTATTATTGCTTGCTGCTAGCATGTTACTTGCGCGAATGCTTTATAGTGGATACTATCGAGATCGGAAAATACGGGAACCACCGAAGTCGCCAGAAACTATTGATCTTGCAGAGGTACTCATCTGATAACACGATGTTTTATACAAAATCATGAATTTCTCTGTTGCCCGTGTCAATGCGAGCTATTCACCGGTAATCGACCAGCGGAATTATGGGTTTCATAGTCGTGTTGCCCTGATTGATGATTATCTGCATATCACCATAGCCTTATAAATTTACATATCACAACCTAAATGAAGGTATCTACATATCATATCCTAAATAGAGGTATTTACAATTTAATCACTGATGTCCTATCATGTTCACACAGAGCTCTGGATAACGAAAATACATCATCGTGTACGACAGAGTAGATGACATTTAAAAACAAATAGATTATTAAATATGTACCATTTTCTCCAGAATGAATATTCTGCAGTGCGATTCGTTGGATACTGATAGTGCTGCAATATCGACACGTGACGTGTATGAAATTATTTTCGTATAATTTTCGTACACAAGTGGGATTTCTTCATCACTCGACTTTGCTGAGTCTAAAAATTTGATATTATGGTTTAATAGTTGGATTTCGACTCTTTCCGAGTGCCACTTCCATTCTCTATCATATACCGTCCTAATGTTTTCTGAACTAGTTGCAACGTTCCGATCAAATTCGCGGAATATACCTGAGAGTAGTTCATAACATCTAAAAATGCCGATTATATGGATAACATGAATGAAAATTGTCTTTGAGTTATGCGATGACCGGACTTTATGCCGCGTGAATCTGTTCTAGCCACGCGCAATGATGAACGAGCTATGATCACCATGTAGCGGTATGCAGAGCTTATCCCAAGTATGTGTAAAAAGTTTTTATCACCAAGTATATACAACTCCCGCATATTATTGCAAAGCGCTTGATGGTATTCACGAGGATTCTAACCTTTAGTTGACATAAAGACTGTATCTCTACATAAACCGAGCCTCCCATAACCTGTGAATAGACATATAAATTCTGATTTAAACTGCGATAGTAGAGGGTTTGGCCAAAATATAAGTTGATATGTACACTTAAAATATTGATTCTTTATCGCCATTGAACAGTAATCGCTGTCGTTCTGCTGCAAATTGACAACCAGATTGTGGGAATTGTCATGTTCTAAAATAAAACACATTAATTATAGCAACCACTCTACTTTTGAAAACGAGTTGGAACCTAAACCATATCGAATGATATGTTAGTTATATTGTCACATATCAATTGACGCATTAAAACCAGAAACCACCAAATGTAAAGTACCTTCATGGTCAATATTAGAGTACTCACCACTTGAGAAGAACAGTGTAAATAAAGACACAACTAAATGTGTCTTGGAGATGTGCGATAATACAGTATGGCCGAGTTCGAGGTGTCAGCGGTTGAGTGTAGGTATGATCTACTTGTAGTTTCCGTGGCCAATTTTTATGTACTTTATTTATGTATGTTTGTATTCGAAGTATAGGCACCCGATCAGGATACCCTAGCTGGGTGGCTTGCGTAAACCCTATGACAAAACACTCACATGCGGATCCACAACATACTACAATCTCTAGCCCCGCTGTAGCAGTACAGTAAAAGTGTTTTACCTTCTGGTTAGTCCACAGGAGTAGCCACCAAGCTTACTGATAATTCCGAGGAGATAATTACAGTGCGATTCAGTTACTGACATGTCGTGCATTAAGAGATAAATACGGATGAATATGTATTTCCCCAATGAGTGATGTATATTACGCTGAATCATCTTCTGTATGAGTCTGAACTAGAGGTATAGTCATGAGTAGTGGGGAACGCTTGGTGTGTAAGGTAGTGTAAGGTAAGATATTGAAAACCCCCTCTGGTCTACGATACCGAAGGGTAGCGTGATATAACGGAGTAGGTCCTCGAATGGGACTCCCACTCAAGTGCTTGTAGGAGGAGGTCCTCGCCCTGTGTAATCTGGGTACAGGCTCCAATGTAAGTATAGCTATTGCGAGCTGTGTTAGATAACGTAATACAGGCAAGGTACTCGACTATCACGTATAATTATGAGAAGATTTTATAACTTGACTATCATATGCACATGTTCATAGAAACAAAATACATATTGTGGAAGAACTAATCACAAATATATCAAATCAGCTACATTTTCAATATATTTAAACACAGAAATATTGGCTGTACGGCCGAACATATTGATCGCACTCGAGAAAGCACGTATACTATCAGACAATAGGCACACGCCATGTCACAGTCAGTTGTAAACCGCGCGCAAAACCAGTAGCCAAATGGGCCAAAGAGCACACAACAATTAGCCGGTATTCTAGGTCACCCATAGCATTGCGTAGAGACCCGTCTTGGAGTGTAGTCTGAAGCGGACTATAGTAGTGTCGAGCAAGTGATATGTGTACTGCTGTCACAACTTGGGAGTATCCGCCCATAACTCGAAAAAAAAAATCAATTATATATGTGCTGTATTCATGCATGTATATATGCATATATATATATATATATATATATATATGATCGCGAAACACAGGGTGCTCTGGTGAACATGTACAGTGTTTCACTGTTTGCTTATTGCACCCTGCAACACAACATGTCAGCTTATGGTAGCGATTGGATGTTATGCTTCAAAGTCTTACTGTAGGAGCCATACTTCCGAGCTTCTTTTGGCTTTCGTATTTTTGAATGTTCCGGCAGAAACGCTTCTGAGTGCGTAGTCACTCTCTCCTCTGTATAATACAGAGCCTTTGCGCGTCAACCATGCCTATTGTGTCATTATCAAACAAGTGACGATAGGCCATCCCATTATTTGCCATGACAGTGTTCGCTATGTAGTCGTGAGTTCTTGTAACGGTTATTACTGTCTCAAGGCATACAGTCCCTCAATGTATTCGATTGTTCAGGTCGACTGCATTCCTACCTTGATGGTAGCAGTCACTGATAATGCCAGTATATTTTATCTAGACCTGTTATAGCGGTATATATCCTTCCCCTTAATAGGCAAGTATATATCTGGTCTTTATGTACAAATAAGTATAACTTTTGCGAGCACATGCCTTGCCGTCTACATCATCATATGCAAAGGTGTCTTTCCTTGTATCGAAGTCAAACATAGGTTTAGACGCCACGTTGTTCTTTAGTTCGTCTCCGGGAATACCTCGGGGCCAGTACTTTCTCTTTTTCATTACAAACATACCATAGATTCCCTGCAGCAACAGTTCATACAGCCACTATAGGACACAGATTCTACTATCCAACACTTTCACACGAGCAATTCCTCGTATAGTCTTTATCAGACGTAGAACAATGGTCATATTCGTTATATTGAAGTGCAGTGGATGTGTAGGTCCTGCTGTACCGTCAACGAGGTCTATTGAAAACAAATATAAGACCTGCAGAATGCGATAGTTTTAAATTCGGTCCCGAATTGCCACGACTTTCGGGGATAAAGGCAGTCGGCGTACCTCGCAGCAGCATTTCTAGTTTCGGTTGAATGCTTATATTATGGGTCGTATTTCCCACCCTCCACCCTTCGAGTCTCTGTCACCCTTTCGAAGTGATCAGCACTCCGAGATAGCTTGAACATGGCATGTAGCATCAATGTTGAGAAGTTTGGCATTGGAAACGAGACATAGAAAAGCATCTTCCGAGGGAGCAAAGTAGTCAATATTAATATCCATACGTAGCACTCTTTCCTATCTATAGGATGCTTCTTCTCCCTTCCTGTTTGATGTTGGTTGCCGGTATTAAGTCCTTATCTAAATATTCTTCCGGAAACAGCGTCGATAAGTAAAAGGACTAGGACTTGCTGACAGAATACATAGCTTAGGCCGTTGCTTTGCTCGACCTTCTCTGTCCATCACACGCAAATCTACGTCCAAAATATGCCATTATCCGTGGATAAAACTTAAGAGATCGGACATGTTTACTACAGGCTGAGTGTCGTCGTCCAATAATGGCGTACCAGCTTCGTCATGATCAACAATCTCGTGAACAACAGATCCCGGACGTGTGTGAACGCCCACACTATCTGCAAAAGAATCCATAGCTTGTGAAATCGGTGGTGATACAACTGGTTGAGAGCTTAATTCTGCCCGGATGGCTCCTTGAACGTTCGACATTGCGTTGCCGATGGCCTGTGATAATGCGTATAGCTTACCATCATATCCTTGTACTTACGTATTTACATTTGCTGATGATGGAGTCCCACCATTTGACGTTACACAGGATTGCATACTACGGCTCTTACCTGGACACCAATCGAGTGTCTCCCCTTGCCACCAGTAGACAGCCTCAGAAGTGTCTCCGTTAAAAATCGAGCTTGATCCTGCACTTCTGCACCAGTAGATTGTTTAGGTAGAGTAGCAGATGAAGCGAGTGGCGGAGGGAGGGCATTACTGGTTTCTAGGTGCGAGACCGTGTGATATGTTGGCCTGTGTATGTTTAGATGCGTTGTATTGACGAAGTGCCTATGTAGTCCGCCGTACTATCATAAGTTGATGGAACCTGATCTTCCACAGGGTCTGACTTTCTAAAGCACATCTGCCCTACATGAAGCATCGATTATGCGTCGCCTGTCTCCATGGGCACTTCTTTTTGGGTTATCAGTGAAATACAATCCTTTAGATAATGGGCGGGCCCCACCACTGAGATGATCTTCCCCAATAGCAGCTATAGTGCCGAATAATCTATGCTTCGACTGTCGATCCAATGCACAATAGCGATTTCGAATCATTGATGGTTGGACTACAGAGTTTTTCTTTTTAGAGGGTTCGGGTGTTGTACTCCGGCACAATAAGGCTCCGCAATTGCCGTCATAGTGTCTAATATAGAGTAAGAAGTGTGGCTGTATGTGTTTAAATACACCTAAAAGTACGCTCAAATACGCTCGAAATAGTCAACATTTTGATGACTGTTCTTTTGTGCGTGGTTATTGCTGTATAGTGGCGGTTGGTGACAGTCAATAATTATAATTTTAATGATGCACATATTCAAAAAGAATGCTATTTCCATGATTGACTTTTGAATCTAACACATTACAAGTGCTATATGATGTATTAGATCAAAAATTATCATTCCCGGCTAGCTCAGTCGGTAGAGCGTGAGACTCTTAATCTCAAGGTCGAGGGTTCGAGCCCCTCGCTGGGAACTAATTTTTCATTCTAATTAGATTGCATGTTGCACAAATGAACAAGTGTTATTGTTGCAGACAGGCACCACCTGCTATCTATAATGGATATGTCCGTTTATAAAGTGTCTATTTTAAAAGCAGACCTTATAGACAACTTATGTAAAATCTTGATGGCAAAATCAGATTCTTCTTCTTCCAATTTTGATATGATTTTTTCGAGGACGATTTTGATAGGTCTCGGATATCAACTACAACGCTCTGGGCGCAATAATTTGCGTTTTGTTTAATATACTATGACTATATATTCTCATCTATCCATAGACCATTGACGGAACTCATTTTTATATTTCGAAATGGTTCTGAAGTTTAACATCATTGTTAATTCAAACTGCTATCGATGAGCGTTTGTGATATCATTACCAATAAATAACCCCTTACTGAACCAATGTCGTTTTGGCTTTTCAATATGTCTATCTGTTAATGTTTTGTGCGTTTTGATTACATATTCTTTAACTGAGTCATGAGTGCTGGACTTATCTGATGCTTCACGCAGACAATCAAATGGCAGACGGCATCGGGGAACGTCGCTCAAAATACACCTGAATGACTTCTATGCAGTTAATTGCCATGACGCGATATGGACTTATATTACTTGCAACTAATAGGTTTACTACATACCCTCAATAGGGATAATATTATTTATTTCAAAAATGACAAGTATGTATGTTACAATGTATGAACATATGGTATGACTCTCATAGTCGCTGTAGTGGTTCAGGAAAGATTGATGGGAAGAAGTGGTCAGTAAATTCCCGTTTGAAGCTTGGGCCAAGTGCCTCAATAGGGCGCAATGTATCAATATCTGCATCAGAATATGTACACTCGGCACTGGAAATCGATATACTATTGTGGATAAGAATTTCGTGTACAATCCCCCGGAAATTTATATGATGGATTAACTAAAGTCGTATTGAAACATTATTATAAAATATATATATTGTTTACTAATCTCATATTGCGGGTTCAAATTTGAAACTTGCACAAGCGACACGAGTTTCATCAAACTGCAACAATAGTTCATCTAAATTCATTATATCTCATGTCTCTAATCGCTTTTCTATTGCAGTACGTGGTAACGAACATGTGAAAATTATCATTTCAGAGATAAATTCATCACGATTAGTCCAATAAAAGGCATCGATATTCCCCATTAAAATTATGCATGTATAAATGTACTTTGGCATTTATTATTTAAGACTACAGAGTAGGATGTTATCTTCACTTCCTGCGACAATTGATAAAACCCTGCACAGTCGATTACAAGCCGTTTCTATCTAAATGATATTGGCTATCAGTGCAGTTGCTCTCGCCGTGTGGTGATGGGGGAGGAGGGAGGTTAAGTTGCAAGGACATATCTACTGTAGGCTCGAAGCAAGCAGTTTGTGGCTGCGCACCGGACGGCTTAAATATTTAAAATGAATTGTCTAACTTGTGCTCAAATTTCTTAGCTATACTTTATCGTTTGCACCGACAGCATAAATATACTCTATATAAGCGATTCTATATCTATCCGTTAACGTAACACGTTAACGAACATCATTGTAAACCCACAAGTAATGTGTGATTGGTGTGTTAAATCAATGAATGGCAAATTTAACCCAGAGCTCAATTTATTACTATTTTGCGATACTTTTTAGAGACGTACGATCATATAGCGTACGATTTCTCAGTTCAGTACTTCCTACAAAATGAAATTGCATCATTTACACGTGTTGACCGTATCGGGGTAATATATTATGCAATAATAATGAACTAAATCGATGTAGTATTTGTACACTCGCGCATTTGTGCTGGTACCATGTACACACAGCCCAATGATTGACTACTGCAGCTATGACATTTAAACTTTCTAATTCGGATTTTCTATTTATAGCTTAACACCATTTATGATATATAGGGATAATATTATTTATTTCAAAAAATGACAAGTATGTATATTACAATGTATGAACATATGGTATGGCTCTCATAGTCGCTGTAATGGTTCTGGGAAAATTAGCGTTTGCCGGGATATGCGGGTTAGGTGAGAAGAGGTTTGCATTATGCTTTGCTTGGTAAGCCTTCTGAAGACGATCCGCGGTAGATTGGAGGATGTCTGCGTTAGTGGAGTTGACAAGTGGGATCAGTAGTGCATCCATGCTGTGGTCAAGAATTTTTGGCGCTCGTTATGTGTGCAGCGGGCCTCCCGCTTGGTGCGGAGATAATGGATTAAAACTGCTTTCGTAGCGTCGGGATGTTGTTGGGAGCGGGGTTCGATGTTTTCATCAAGCTGCCATTTCTATGTAAGTGCTGCATGTTGTTTTACCTGGGTGACAGCGTCGCTAGGAACACGAAGGCGGATGAAACTGGTGGAGCTTCCGCAGCGATTTGGTTGAGATACCTATTTAGATGGAAGATACCAGAGAAAGTGGTAGCGATTGAGGACTGGTTGGACATGCCAGTATTTTTCAAATACAGATTGGGATGGGGGGCTTGCCGTTAGGGAAAATTGCTCGGAAGAAGAGCCATACCGGAGTTATGTCATTCACTGCGGTTGGGGCTGAGAAGCTGGTAGGGTTGGCCGTTTTAGGGCTCGGTTTTGTAGGTTTGTCCACTTTTGAGCGGTAGCTGGGAGGCTCACTGCTGCTATTGGGCGCCTGTGACCGCGGTCTTTTTGCAGGCGGAGCAGGCGGGCTTGTGGAGCCAAATCGGAAAGTGTCGAGTGTGTCTTTATCTATAGGTGCACGGGTTTGGGATTTAAGGTCCCGGAGTTTGGATTCAAGGTTGGTTGTTTTTGCACATAGGTTAGTGAGCATTTGGTGTATGGTTGATTTCCATTGGTCATCAGTCAAAGGCTCCTTGGAGATGGGCCTATCATTGTTCGGGGTTGTTAGAGCCGGTCCCAAAATTTGATTGAGATTAAAATCCTATCTTTAGAAGAAAAGAAAAAATACTCTTGATGTCCTTAGTTATTGTCTTAACCAATAACTGGCCACTTATCAAGAATTACCGACTTGTCATCATCAGACTGGCACATCTAGTTGGCTGAGTGGAGGTCAAACTAGGTAACCATTAAGGGTCTCTAGGGGTCATAATCCCGGCTGCCCTGGATGAAACCGGATTCGTTGAGTTTCATCGCCGTTGTAGTGATACGCCTACAACTTTGGAGAAGTACGATTGGAAGGGCGTTGACCGTGCTGCAAAGGTTTTAAATAAAACACCAGACCAAATCAAACAATTCAAAGATACTTTCAATAACATTCGCTATGACGAATCAAATCACAACTACATACATGGTCTAGAGGTTCATATATCACTTAAGCCCGATGCAAAGCCTAGGCGCATGATATAAAAATAGAAAATTCTCAGTATATAAAGTGGGAACAGAAAAACTGTGCACGAGACTACAAACGACGAATCATTGAACCTGGTGACTACTTTAGCCCTTGAATGTCTAGTAGAGTAATGAGCCATTTCGCTACCGAAGTATTCAGATGTATATTTTGCAGTGTTTATCTAGGTCTCTTAATAGACCTACTCCAAATATACTCTTTGGCCTTGTTCACAGTCCCTTTAATGGGTCGGGGCCAAAATATCTGATTTGTAAAATGGAAAAGGTACTTGTAAATAGAACCGTTAAAAACCATTTAATACCCGTGCTTTTAATAGTACGTTTATAATTTACGTACTGCTTAAGAGTACGTTTATTAACATAAGAGTCTAATGTGGAGGCCCGGCTGTTACACAGCCCCTACCCAGCTTTGAAATCCAAGAGAGGCTAGTTGCTCACTCAAGCTGATTTTGGATTTGCAAAGCGAGAAAGAAAAAACGGGTAGAAAACATTAAGTAGCATATGTTTCTCCGGCGAAGTTAAGCGTTCTCGGTTACCCTGTGAGTTTTGGGCTTAGGTCCAGTAGGTCCGTGGTGGTCGACTGGACGTTTCTTACGTTTCAGTGTCTTTGGGACGTTTGAAGGATGAGCAGTAAATCTCGGGATAAATGCTGTAGGTGGGTAAGTTTTAACTTCCGTACCTTCAGATATTGGGAACATGCTATGCTGTCTTTATCAGCTTGTGACTTATGTAGGCGTTTACGCCATTTTCTATTAAAGGCTTTTAAATAGTCTTGATTGTCAAAAGCGTCTGAAGTTAACTCAGCGATCGTACCGTCTATAAAGCGTGTACGATAGTATGTGTAACCTCCCTTATCCGTTCTCCATATTATGTCCTTAAATTCAGAACGATCAAGAGGGGCATTAGAGTCATGTCTTCTTGCGAGTATAATCTCAGTAGTGGGAATACGACTTGTGCTTATATTAAGCGCACTAGAACCATCGGGGTTATTAACCTCGTACGTTCCGCTTTTAGTGTCTGCTACTGAGATTATATATGGACCTATCCATTTAGATGTTAATACAGTTGCATCAGAGTTGCGTTGACGGATGTTAACTCTGTCACCAACTTGATACTCTGCTATCTTCTTGGTAGTGTTCCATCTGTTTTGCCCTTTTAATAAGGCTATATTACGTGTTTCTCGCAAGCAAGGGTGTACAACGTTATGTATACGTTGTACCTTTTCTAACCACGGTAACTCATGGCGATCAGGTTCATCCTTGTTATAGAATATTTGTAGCTCACTATATCTGCCACGAAAATAGTGAGCGGGTGTAGTTCCTGTAACCGGATCATCACACTCGCTCATTTGTGTTTCTACCCATTTAAGATGGTATGGCCAATCATCTGCATCATCCGTTATTGCAGTGCGTAAGAAGAACTTAAGTCATCTATGGCGCGTTTCATTTGCGCCTTGCGTTTACTGTTTATATGGCACACCTCTCTTATGGCACATGCCTGATACGAGTACTAATGATTCCATAATGTCATCACAGAACTCGCTACCGTTATCAGAGCACATAATACCTGGCCACCCGTGGTCAGCAAAGACTTGGCAACATAATTCTGCCACGGTCTGCGTACTTTTATCCTTAAGGGGGTAAAGTAAGTTAAACCGTGACGACACATCAAAGAGGTGGCATACGTAACGGTCGCCTGTGTGCCCGGACGTAGGCAAGCCAACCAGATCAATGATGACCCTGCGCCATGGAACATCTTCGGTCACACTCTTAAGCGGTGCGAACCCATAGCGCTTGATCTGATTGAGATCACAGTCTGTGCATGACTGATATACTTTGTCAACTAAAGTTGCCAACTTGGGATGCGCTATCCCATTTCGTTTAGCATCTTTAAGTGCTTCTACTATGTTCTGGTGCTTCAGCTTATGATTTTGCATCAGCCAAGAGAGAATGTTATCATCATTCTGCTCTTCCAGTACAAGGGTAGGGTGTTGAGAATCCACTTGCGTGTTCTCTACGTCTGTTGTGTTCACAGATTCCTCTCTTCCTTTTAATTGCGCATCTTTAGTGCGTTCATATACATATGCTACACTTGACTTGTTTAATAGTCGTAATATATGTGCATGTAGATCAGGGTTCTTGTTCACGAGTCCCTTTAGAAAGAGTGTCTTAAAGATTTCGTGCTTGGATTTATGTTATTAAAAAAAAGTCCTAGCTAGAGAATGACGCTTCTCAACAGTGTAGTCAGTAGTAGATTGTATTTCTTGTGTACAAACTTCAAGTGTTGTGTTGTCTTTGGACTGGTTAGCGTTCAATTTGGTAGAGAGTGGAATCTCTGATTCTTTGACCTTGTTAAGGAAGGTCGCAGAAGGGGTCCATGAGGCTGTACCTATAGGACCTATACGACATAATATAGTATGTCTCCAGGGCGTCTTTTGGACTGCTCGGGTACCCTGATAGAGGAAGGTATCTACTTCCCTATCTAAATATATTGGTTCGCATTGTATCATGCTTATTAATTTATTGAGCCACGGATCTAATTTCCGTAGGGGACAACACAACGTTAAGGTAGCTTTATGTATCTGAACGTAGTTTAATAATTGGGCAATTAACCGCCACGGTGGATTAGCCCACGCGTTATGTTTGGAGAGATCCAATTGAAAGGCATCTCCTAGAGGGTGATTTAACGTCCTATAATCTTTTAATTGCGCGTTATGATGCGCGGCGAATATATCTATAGTATGTGGGCCGAATGTCTTTTGTGCTAACTCAAACCATCTTGGATTACATTTCCAATCAGTGGCTAAGAGTTCGCGGACTGACTTATTAAAGTCTGGTACAAACCTGGACAACATATCCGGTAAGTGGTTATGTATGCCTGGTAAATGTTTTATATCAAAGTGAAATTTTGATATTGTATCATGCCATCTGCTCACTAATTGAGAGTCCGGCTTCATCTCTTTCATGTATTGAAGAGACTTTGATCACACATCAGCGTAAATGCTGTTCCATAGAGGTAATCTCTAAAGTATGTCATAGCTGTTACTATAGCTAAAAATTCTTGTTTAACAGTTGGATAATTCAACTGTGATGCATTCATAGCACGGATAAAGAATTGGATGTATCTAGATTTATTATCTATAACCTGATACATTACTCCCTCCTAGTGCTAGGTCTGATGCGTCCGTTGCTATTTCAAACGGCACGCCATCAACTGGTCCTTGAACCACAGGTGCTTGTTGTACTGCTTGTTTGAGGATCTTAAATGCCTCATCACACTCTTTAGTCCATAGCTCCTCTAACTTACCTTTGTGACATTTTAAGTGTCCAAAAGGTTTTAAGTATTCTGCTAAGTGTGGAACGCCATCTGAAAAGAAGTTTACGAATCCACACATGCTATTTACATCTCTCCCGGTTGTTGGAGTTCTCCAATCTAAGAAATGTTCTACCTTTCCGGGGTCGATTTTAATACCTTCCCCTGAGATTCTATACCCTAAGAGTTGAATCTCACTCATAGCAAAATGACATTTCTTCTCATTAATTTTGAAGTTCTGTTCATTTAATCTTTGAAGTACTCGTCTGACTAATGCTTCGTGTTCGACTTTAGTCTGTGAGAAGATGACTATGTCATCTATGTAGACTTGCACGTTAGGCATGTCTGCAAACATTTCCTCCATTACTTGTTGGAAGAATGCTGGTAGGGAGTGTAACCCAAAAGGTGCGCCCTTAAAGCGATATTGTTTACCCTTCCATGTAAAACTAAAGTATTTACGGTGGGGTTCATATACCTTCATTTGGTGGTACCCTTGTGTTAGGTCTATAGTTGTAAATACTGTAGCACCTTCCATTCTTCTTAACAACTCGTTTATACGAGGTAAATGAAAGCTATGAGTTGGCAATCATTTATTTATTGGACTCATATCTAAACATATTCTGACCTTCTTAAATGAACCGTCAGAGTTATGTTGATCAACGGCAAGTAATGCCAAGTTTACTGGAGTTTGTTGATAGTTTGTTTCTATCACTCCATCTGTTAACCATTTCTCGACTTGTTCTTTTACTACGACTTCGTGTCTCCAAGATACATAGTTTCTTGATGGACACTTCAGCTGAGTAAAGTCTACCGTGGTTAAATCTAAACTAACATATTTGTCGTTAAAACGGAACTTAGCCCAGTCAGTGATCTTAATCTTCTTATTTACTAAGAATATATCAATGATCTTTTCCGCAAAGTCAGGTATTAATTCCTTGACTGTGTCGGATGGTGGTATATATGGTTTCAGACAATTATCGTCTGATTGATCCTTTAATGGATCTACATTGTTCGGTAAACCAGTTACGGTTATACCTAATGTAAGTAAATCACTCATTCCGACGATAATGTCGTACTTCTGTGACATCTTTACTATCACAGATTGGGTTGTAATGTGGCGATGGTCGGCTAATGAGATTTTAACATCGGTAGCTATCGTATCGCACTTGGAAGTCTTCTCATCAGCTAATATAAGGTGAGTAGTTTGTGTTCTACGTTCGATATCTTTCATTAAGGCAAAGCGATCGGATATACATGAAATTTCTGAACCAGGATCAATCAACGCAAGGACTTTATTTCCGTTGCAATATACAGGGATTATTACACGCTATTCCAGTTTGATATCTGGTTTCCGGTCACATGTCTTGGCGTGATAACCGTTGGTTTTCTCACACTTGTCACACTTATTAATAAAGTGTTTGCAAGTAGCTGAGTGCCGCCCGTTTCAATAACCGTTCGGGGCAAGCTGATACATATCGTATCCACTCTTCTCGTCGGCACACTTCTTAACTTGCTTGTATAGTGCTTCCTTCTCAGCCCGTACCCTTTTATTAGGCCGCGAGTGCTGCGCTGTTTCACGCGGACGAACATTCGGACGTTCGTTAGATGTCTGTCGGGATATATACCCTTGATCTATCTGATCACGTGGTTTCTTAAGAACCACCTTCTCTCTCGAGGTTACTCGATCAGAGGGATAAGTGTCGGAAGCAGTTTCATAGAACTGATTCCAGCGCAGTCGAGTCAGGTGAAAGTTCTTCTCCTGTCCTTTATCTCTCGTTTCGTTCGCATACTTGCGACGTAGCTCGAGGTAAAGGCGCTCTCGATCATTACTGCCTATGTTCATACAGAATACATGCATTGCCAACAACTCATACCAGCGTGGCTTGTCATCCCTCTTAATATCAGGTCTGACAAGGTCCGCATCGAGTTTCAGAATATAGCTCAAGATGCTAGTATTCGCTGTTGGTGGTGCCAGAATTGAACATAGTCCTGGACTGCGCATATCCTTGCTTAATAAAGATGTCACTAGCCAACATACTTCTGGCCAGTTACGACACTCATCGATCTCTTTGAGATGCTTCTGAAGGATCCGATAATTGGTTCCTTCTGGATTAAATGTCTGCATAAACGCAGATATCCATTACGGTGGGGCAATGTCATTTGTCTCCAGCATCACTGTAAACGCGTGTAACGAGCGAGTCAGAGTCTCGAGGTCATGATTATTGATGAATTCAGGCTTCTGGGTACTTGAGTCCCAGTTCGACTTAAGTCGACTGATCATGCCCTATACTTCTGGTGATCGCGTTGGTCCTGCCCGCGTTGTGCTTGCAGCAACTGGTCGATTCGCTTCTGCTTGATGTTGATTATTTTCGCATAATAATCAATTTCTGGGCGATCTTGCAGGTCATGAGCGAGCTCCATCTTAACTGTGAGTTCGTTAACTTCTGCATTCAGCATATCTACCTCTGTGGACCGAAAGTCTTCGGCGGGTTGGTGTAATGCATTGCGGTCCTTCCGTGGGTACTCCATGTCACTCGCATGTATGCGGGAAGCTTTAGTTCCCTTTCGGTGGATATTAAAGTCCATGGTCGACGCTTCACGACGCTCGTTACTGAGACGTGGTGTTGGAATGAAGATCTTAGGATCATCCGTTACGATAATCTCGCACGTCGACTTTGGCTGGGTGCGATGTGCCTTCCCCAATTAGGTAAGGGGAGGTGTATTCTTCCCAGCGGTTGGGTCTATAATACCCTCCAAAACGGGAGACTTGTAGAAATACGGCCTCGGTCAGTCTAAAATATCAAGATCAATTGAGATATACATTGGTTTTTTATTTGTATTATAAATAATTTAATACAAGCTCTTTTCCAATATTTCCAAGTAGACTAAATTCCCAGATGGCTCCAATAGCATATTTGGTATGACTCATCGGGACCTTTTGATTTAGATGTAGGATATTATAAACTAAATTTTATAATCTCCGAACTACTACTATAGATTTTGGTCCTTCCGCCAATCTCAAAATCCAATAAGTCTTTTTTTTTTTTTTCTTTTCTTCAGATGGAACTTTATTTATATCAGCTAATGTATTAACGTGACTTACGTTATTATGTCTATTTACAAATTAGGCAAGTGGTCATGAACACTTAGTACTTCTAGTGAAAATTATTCAATAAAGAACAGCTAGAGGTACGCCCTGTGTGATCGAGGATATTTAGGCTCTTAACAAGAGGCAGTCCCGATCATTCTTACACAAGCTTACCACTGCTAAATGCTAACTGACTAAATTGTATTTTAGTTTAATATAGTTTGAAACCTGTAATTTCCATCGAAGTTTACAGACTTATGTCCCGGTGATGGTATTGGAGTAAATAGTGCCTGGTCCCGTGGAGTAGACTTTCCCAGGGAACATTCTCCGGGCTTATTTCGGCCGGCTTAGTACTTAGATCGTTGTACTCCTCATTGGCCTTCTCTAAGCGATGTTTTGACTGCTCTTTTACAGTGACGTGGGTAGATGCGCTAGCCTGTGGTTCGTCTTCTGTCGGCCCCTTATCGGGTTGGACTTCATCGTCGCCGGGGTCGTCGTAATTGACTTCCGTAATTGGCTCTTTACCCTTTGGATTAATCTCCCTGAGGTCGTCATAATTGACTTCCGTAATTGGTTCTTTACCCTTTGGATTAATATCCTCAGGGATAGTAGATGGAGTGGTCTTAAACCCACTCCTATTTTCGCTTCGTGGTTTCGCGAGCTTTGAACTTGAGGAGAGAGTGGGTCCTCTAGCACTTTCCTCGGCTGACTTATCTCTTAATGGAGTAGTCTCACCGGTATCCAGTGTATTGTCGTCTTTAGCGACAATGGGGTTGACTGCGTCTTCGGCAGATTCTCTGTCCATCTTCTTTTTATCCGCTTTACACTTCTTAGATAGCGTAGAGTCCTTCTTAGTCATACTTATCCAGTACGACTTCTGCTATTCACTTAACGAATAGTTGTTGTCTTAAGAAAGTTTTATGTGGTAGTTAATTATCACGACGCTTAAGTAGCTCAAGTAGTTAATACTTTGCTAACTTTAAAATGTGTAAATATCGGTCTCTTAAGGCGGTATAAATATCTTAGAGCTACTAAACGTAATAAAATCTTTAAGTCTTTTAATAAGTTTTTTAAGTATACGAATTTTAGTCTGGTAATAAAGTTAGGTATGCCTCATAGAAATCAGCAATACTCTGGGGGGGATTGTAAGGCTGAGACATTGCCTATATACATCCTCCCAGTACTGATTTCGCCGAAGGGATTTTATTTATGTTTCGTTATCGTTATCGTCGAAACTAGTATTACTTGTTTCGTCGCACGAATTACTAAAACTAGTAAAATCCTATCTTTAGAAAAAAAAAAAAAAGAAGAAAAAAAAAATTCTCTTGATGTCCTTAGTTATTGTCTTAACCAATAACTGGCCACTTATCAAGAATTACCGACTTGCCATCATCAGACTGGCACATCTGGTTGGCTAAAAACTAGGTAACCATTAAGGGTCTCTAGAAACTTATGTTCGGTTGAGCCGTTTCGCTACCGAAGTATTCAGATGTATATTTTGCAGTGTTTATCTAGGTCTCTTAATAGACCTACTCCAAATATACTCTTTGGCCTTGTTCACAGTCCCTTTAATGGGTCGGGGCCAAAATATCTGATTTGTAAAATGGAAAAGGTACTTGTAAATATAACCGTTAAAAACCATTTAATACTCGTGCTTTTAATAGTACGTTTATAATTTACGTATTGCTTAAGAGTACGTTTATTAACATAAGAGTCTAATGTGGAGGCCCGGCTGTTATAGCATGAATGTATTTAGCCCTAAGATTGATTATGTAGAAATACGGTCTCCGGTCAGTCTAAAATATCAAGATCAAGTGAGATAACATATTGGGTTTTAATTGTATTTAAAATAATTAAATACAAATTCTTTTTCCAATATTTCCAAAGTGTTCTAAATTCACTTTGATGGCTCCAATAGCCTGAGTATTTGGTATGACTCATTTACTTGGATCTATTTGAGACGAGAATAGATGTAGGATATTATAAACTAAATTTTATAATTTCTGAACTACAACTTACAGGTTTTGGTCTTCCCGCCAATCTCCAAAATCCAATAGGTCTTTTTCTTTTTTAACTTTCTTCAGATGGAACTTTATTTATAGTAGCCAATGTATCAACTTGACTTACGTTCTTATGTCTATTTACAAATTAGGCAAGTGATCATGAACACTTAGTACTTCTAGTGAAAATTATTTAATAAAGAACAGCTAGAGGTACGTCCTGTGTGATCGAGAATATTAAGTCTCTTACCAAGAGGCAGTCCCGATCATTCTTACACAAACTACCACTGCTCAATCCTAACTGACTTAAATTGTATTATAGTTTATATAACATAGTTTAAAACATAGAAAGATCCATCGAAGTTTACAATTACGACCCGACCTTGGTTTCGTAATATTATTCTACGAGTGAGAGTGATTCAAGTTTAGCAGTGCTCCGACGTTTATTCATATCACACGGTAGAACTGGCTAGATGATATGGGACGCATATAGATTACTGTATAAAAGATGCATTCCGCGATCGATTTTACCATGTACCAGGCCGAAAATAATCGACTATAGAGTACGTGTCTTGTACATATTTGCTTTGTCTCGATCAATGTCATGTTCTACACAAGAGCCCAAAAGCATGAAGAAATAATCGATACGTGGATGAGGCCGGGTGTTGGTGTTTAAGAACCGACACTTTGTGTAGTCAGTATATGGCCGTTTGTTCTCAATACACATACAATTTGTTCGATATGACGCGATTGAATGCTATCGGAGTGTAGAGATTTGATTGTGTCTGAATGAATGTTCAGTGAAATTGAACAAAGTGCCAGCGCCACACTCACTAGTATTTCTTTGTATCAATGACTATGCAGTTCGATATTATGCATTATCCAGTAATGATGTCGAACTTGACTATCAGTATTGTGTGCCAAGTACTTTATAAGATTCAAATTAGTAGCTACAATATCTCACACATACGCTCATAGTAAAGATAATGACATGTTCCAGTAAAACTTTACATGCATATATAAATTTGGGTCGATGGTTTTTTAGAGATAGACATACACAAAATCGAGAGTGGAGTCACTGTATTCTAATTGATATTCAATTGCAATTAATCACTCCTCACTACAAATTACAACGCATCTCTAACATGGAGCTGAAAGACTTTACAATGTTTGCAGCATGTACTTCAATTATCTTATTGTATTCTCTCGATGACAATCCGCACAATTTGCAATTAAAAGACTGCTGATGAAACAGGTTCATATAACACACCGGGCTATATATGTAGCAATGTTATGATTTATCAAGCCAGTATTCCTACGTTGGAAGAGTCGTTCTGAAGCAAAATAAATCGGGTCTTCCCCTCCTTCCTCCTTATTTATAGTTTACCTTCGTTGATATCAATATATTTGGACGTATAGTGTTACGAATGATGTTCATATAAAAATAAACACGCCCACATATCAAATTAAACGGGTACTTTCCGGTGGCAATTTCTACAAAATTATTTCCCACGCTGAGCATAAGCCCCTGAGGAATACAATACAAAAGTACAGCGTTTGTCGCGCGTGGTGTTACGTATAGATTTGAACTCGACACAGATCACATTATTTACAATCGTATAGGCTACTAATATCACACTTGTATAACAGATTATTCACATATGTCATACATTCTTTTCTTGCAGGTGTTAAGGATCAGCAGATAGTTTAATCATTCATTTTTTTAATGTGTGGATAGGATTGTTGATGCAATCAATGGTATTATTTTGAGTGTGGACCATATCCGTCCTGTTGCCCAGGACAGTTGTAGAAGATAGAACAAGAAATAATTTCAGCCCGAGTATCCGCTAAGGAAATGATACAACCACAAAACGCAGGTTGTATGTTAGTGTATGTATACATGTCATCGGCCTGATAGCATTAGATCTCGTCCGAGTCTTTTTTACTATATACATATATTGTGCATGCACCATAGTATTCTCAAAGAAATGGTGGGACTCGTAAAACGTGTAAATCGAAGAGGTAAATCGAGTTGCAGTAGTTACAAGGCTACACGAGTAACGTAAGTAAAGATTATAAAGTGAAAATATCTATTCAACTCAGGTCAGTGGCGTTGAGATACAAAGCAGAAAGCTCTTCAAGAGGGAGATACGATTCTTGTCAACAGCCCCACTTTTGTTACCGTCATCGATTTTGCTTTAGGATTTAAATTATATTTCCAGACATCAGCTCCGCCAATGTGAACGATAGGCTATATAACGTCATTGAGTCTGATCCGATGGATAAAAAGTTTCCCGCGTTAGATAGTCCATGTTGGCAATAATGTCAATATTATGTTGGCCATCTATGAAAAAGAATGAAAAAAAAAAGCTTGGCCCATAGGTCTGTTCAGAACATACCCTTGCAAATAAATGATAAACAAAAATCTTTATGTATAAGGTAAGGTAGTATCCTTCAGTTAATAATTATATATATATAATTCCACATCCTCCTATGGATACAACTCCGTAAGTCATGCATCGATGACAATATGTTCTGTGATGATTTCCATGCGAGACCTTCACTTACAGTACACCGTTGAATAGCCTTATTGTACTTCTTGACGGATGACCACCACTAAATTAAGATATGAACCATATCAGTTTATCAACGTGCTATTAAATAAGATCAGAGATTGTGCTATGATGGTTAGGGCTTCTAAATGTAGGGAAGTATTAATTGCAGGAAAGTCGGTCCGTGACTAAAAAGGCTTCTCATCGTAGGCTTCAGATTTTTGTTTGTCTAAAGTGGGTAGAGTTGTAGTTGTAGAGCGTTTTTGGATAGTAATACCGGCACTTATGATGCAGTGAGGATAATAAACTCACCGTGAATACAGCTTCATGTATATCTCTGAGTCACAACTATCTATCTAAGGTAAGTATGTAGCTTGACGCGATTTTATCAATCGGTGTTATCCCGAGTTATGTATGAAAATAGCACGGGAAGCTCTTACAGTAGCCGAAGGTGGCGTCTACCATATCTATATCATCATAACAAGTATCACACCTAAGTACAAACTGAGGGACTACAAACAAAAAAATATCACGGGAATAATCGGTCTGTCGGCTGCAGCAGTTTGGGAGGTTATGAAAGTTATATATTCATATATCAAGAAAGGAGTAGTGGAAGTGATTTAACTGACTGGCTCATCATACAAGAACTGGGAAGCAGATGTTTGTGGGTGGTTGAGATGAAATCGATAGTCGAAACTAGTCTATTCTGAAAGGTTTTGAAGAAACAAATCTGATCACTGCACCATCTTCCCGGGCAAGAATCATTCAGTATGCATATTACGTCGAAATTGGACTATCTGCTCAAAATGGACACATGCAATGAACATGAAGTTGTTTGTTCAATGAAAGAGGATATAGCATCACTGCTCGACTACAGCATGAGTGAAACTACATTGTGAAGTCATAATCATTATTAGATATCAGTCGAGGACAAAACATAAAAAGGACAAGGCTGGTTTCAAAAGTATTCGATTACAGTTGTATGGGAACGTTCAGAGAGTATCGTTTGGCTCTAAATTAAATGAGCAGTTCTGAAACGTCGATGTATAATCGGTCAGCAAGACCTTTAGAGGCTTATTCAAAGAGTATGGGTGACCTCTATCAAACTCTCATAAAAAAATTGCTTTTGTGCTGCGTATCACTGAGGGCAAATCTAATGTGTCCGGCAACAATGATTTCTCATCGAGGAAATAAGATCAACGAAATGTGTACGCGGTTGGTAGGGCTCGATGATAAATACTAAATCTGCTTTACGTACTAAAATGCTATATATAAAATTGCGTCGAGGCTAGTGACAACCAAATTATGCGAGTTGCCCTGTCCCTGCGGGTTGCTTTGTCCCTGCTTTCGGGATGAATTTCTTCTCACAGCAACACATCATATATACTTGCAGAACATATTGTACTGTATCACGTCAGCAAATTGCACCAGTATGTACCGCATTCTTCAGCTAAAATATTCTGTACATGGGGAGTTGTAGAAATACGGCCTCCGGTCAGTCTAAAATATCAAGATCAATTGAGATAATACATTGGTTTTTATTTGTATTTTAAATAATTTAATACAAGCTCTTTTTCCAATATTTCCAAAGTGTTCTAAATTCACTTTGATGGCTCCAATAGCCTGAGTATTTGATATGACTCATCTACTTGGACCTATTTGAGACATTAGTAGATGTAGGATATTATAAACTAAATTTTATAGTCTCTGAACTACTACTTATAGATTTTGGTCCTCCCGCCAATCTCCAAAATCCAATAAGTCTTTTTCTTTTTTTAACTTTTCTTCAGATGGAACTTTATTTATATCAGCTAATGTATTAACGTGACTTACGTTATTATGTCTATCTACAAATTAGGCATGTGGTCATGAATACTTAGTACTTCTAGTGAAAATAATTCAATAAAGAACAGCTAGAGGTACGCCCTGTGTGATCGAGGATATTTAGGCTCTTAACAAGAGGCAGTCCCGATCATTCTTACACAAGCTACCACTGCTAAATCCTAACTAACTAAATTGTATTTTAGTTTAATATAGTTTGAAACCTAGTAATTTCCATCGAAGTTTACAGAGTATACTTTAATCTGCATATCCTGTATTTTACTTAGACATGTTTCTTTATTTACATCATATCGTAGATCTCGCAGTACTGACCTGACTAGAATGTATATATTTAAAGCTAACACTACTTCCATCAGTGTTCGAGTACTAAGTTTAAAATTTGACGAAAAATATGTTGTTTTTTATGCACAATGGACGAATTAATAGTAGGGATTGAATTAAATAGTAGGACTACTAACTGAATACAAGTATCGTGTTCTCGTGAGATAGGCGTAGAAAAGATATTAGATGAATCGACAAGCCACAATAACTGCTTCATATGTGATATTACTGGTTTGTCAAACGCAATCCCAAACATATAATGACAGAAACTCCTAGAAAATCACGAGAAAGTAAGAAGAAGAACGAACATGACTATAGCTTATCAGCCCACGTCTAGCATAATCAAACTCAGGACTCGTACGTATAATTCATACTGTAGGTACGTACTTCTATTTTCCACAATCCATCATATCAAGCCCCTGCCCCTTACGTGATATTATGAAGAGGATATAGTATCGCAGTTCGACTATCGTTATGAAATCAGTCGGGAAGAGAACATGAAAAGGACAACTGCTTGTTTCAAAAGTATCCTATTCCGGTCGTATATAGACTTCCAGAGAGTATCGTTTAGCTCTAAATCAAATGAGCAGTCCTGGAACATCGATGTGTATATTCTTCAACTAGACTCTTGAACGCTCATTCGAAGAGTGGAAGTGGCCTCTATCAAACTAGTATAAAAATATATTACTTCTGTGCTGCTGCGTATCACAGACGGCAAATCAATTGCATCCGCTGTATATGTGTGCCAGGCAACGATGATTTCTCAGAGTGGAAACGAAATCAACGAAATGTGTACGCGGTTAGTAGGGATCGATGGTAAATACTGTTAACTCTGCTTCACATACTAAGATGCTATTTATATATCTACGCTTTCGGATGACTTTGTTTTCACAGCAACACATCACATATGCTCGCAGAACATAGTCTACTGCATCATGTCAGGAAATCATAACAATATATATCACATTCTTCAGCCAGAAGTTTCCTGTATATCGGGAGTATACTCCAATCTGCATATCAATGTACAGTATATTTACATATTTTTCTATTTATATCACAACGTAAATTTCATAGCACAAACCTGACTAGAAAGTATGTGCTTAAAATCATTCACACTGCTTCCATCTGTGGTCGAGTATTAATTTTAAAACAATTGCGCAATATATGTTGTTTCTATGCACCACGGCCCATATATGTGTACAAATAGTAGAAACTGGATAATGAGATTAATAGATAATTGAACTAAAGTTATTGTGTTCCCATGAGATAGGTAAAAAAATAAATGAATATCAGATGAATTGACGAGCCACAGTAACAGCTTCATATTAGTTTCTCAAACACAAATTTGCGCGTACGACCCCACCTAAACGTGTGCATACAGAACAGGGTTAGACGAGTTCACGCATGTCGTACATATCCAATTTAGAATGTAGATACGTACTTCTATTTTTCACAATCCATCATATCGAGTTTTTTTATACGATAATATCACTCATCTTATATTGATTACTTTTAGTATAACTAACCTGATCAGACATATACTTTATATAGCTTGTCTATAGCCCTCACTTTCAGCTAAATTTAAAAGTATATGTTACACTCCATTCAGGACTGGACGAATATGCAATATGATCATATTGGATAAAATACTCATGCGTCAGTAGTGAGCGGTCATTTGTGTGGAACACAGAAGGTAAAAATAAGATCTATATGGTGAACAGAACAAGAGTTGTAATCAATTTTTCATTTGTAAATTTATTCCTACGTCAATACTAGGGTAAAATTTTTGTAAAACAAACAAGAATAGAGATATTGAGGGGAGCAGACGCAGCTTTATTACACGCCTACACAGAGGAGTGTTTGTAGCACCGTATATTTGGTATTATTGGTTCTGCAGATCCAATATTCAAAACTAATAATTTCACGTCTAGTATAGGAGTAATCAACACGTGCCGAATGACACACTATCACAAGTAAAAAAGATGAAGCCAGGAGCCAAGAAGGTAGTGTATATTGAGGCAATAGACAGTAGATGACACCGCCAATGAATGAATATTTAAAACCGTAATCTTATAAGTCACCTAAACATATATGTATAAATATACCAGAATGATTTCCAATAAATCGATGAGCAATTATTTTATTTAGAAGTCAAGACTTTTCTCATCAAAATAGGATTGTTTTTGTTTCACGACACTCACATACACATCAGTTTTTAAGACTAAAATATCCAGCTGTGACAGTATAATTCAACAAGCGGATTATGGTTGGATCCTGGATTAATTCAAACGGAGTTAGTGGTTGTTGCGAAAATAAGTAATTATATTGTATATTAGTGTTTATATAGCCTCCTATTTTTGAAATAGAACAGATAGCGAGACATCAGACAAGAGCTTTGGTTTGTTATCTGTTTTTGTTTTTATGACTCGAAATCATTTTTGTTTTGTTTGTGCACACGGTAGACTACAGAGAGAACCCTAGACTAGGGTTATAAATTTATTTATTTATAAAGTTTATCAACAAAATCATGTCTTGACTCTTGAGGGCTATGAATTACTTAAGAAAAGCTGAAAAGAGGTGTATCATCTGAATGTTGGCTTTTTGGTGAATATTAAGGTACATTTATATTAGACGTCTTCGGCTTTGGTAGACGAAAGGACACGTTCGACGACGCCTACAAGCTTGTCTGCATACATTAATGCAAGTTATTCGCGATCTGGTCCGCATGTATGAGTGAAAACTCCAAAGATGGCCAGAACGAAACATAGCGCAAAGCGCCGGATGGATGAACGGAAAAACGGTGGCCAAAACGGAGGTACGAACTCTATTATCCTATGATTGCATGAACGTGAGAGCTTTTTCGCAGCATGTGAACAAAAATTTGTGTAGGTCATATGTCTATGTATCTATAAACACACTCACGAGCTTGCACACAAACAATAAATACTCTCTCACACACACATACATATACATAAACACACACATACACACACACACGTAAACACTCCGCACACATACACACACACACAATTACATAAACACACGCAAAGACACGCACTCATGCACAATTACATATAAAATACGCACATACATAAACACACCCACGCACACACTAGTACAAGCACCCACGCACACAAACGCAGACACACACACGCACATACACAAGCACACATTCGCACAAACACAGTCAAAAACATATACACATACATACATGCACACGCACAGAAAGACGCGCGAATACACACACACACTCACATACACACATACATACAAACACACACACACACACACCCACCCACCCACACACACACACACACACACACACACGCACACACGCATATATATATATATATATGGGATACACACACACACACACATGCACACACCACACACATACATACGCACACGTACACACAATACTGCATATATTATATATATTATGCACACAATCACACACACACACGCATCATCACACATCACGCACAATAATATATATATATATATATATATATATGTATATATATATTGATAGAGAAATATATATGTGCATATATTCTTGATCATATATATATATATATATATAATATGTATATATATATATTATATATTTTATATATATATATCTGTCCACACGTAACACACTTCATCATCATCATGTATCATAATATATATATATATATTATATATAATAATATATATATATATATATAAACATGTGTATATTTATTATATACCCATATATATGTTATGTATGTTACATATTGCATATAATATATATATATATATTATGCATGTAATATATATATATATATATTTATATATATATATCATATATATAGATATATATATATGGATGTTTTGCGTATATAATGTTTTATATGGATATATAACGCCTATATGTATATATGTATATATATAATATTATTAATATATATATATATATATGTCATTCATATATATATATATATATATATATTAATATATATATGCACACATGCATTAATATATATATACACGTACATAATTACCAATCAATCATGTGTTAACACGCATCATCATCACACAACACATATTACTATATGTACATGTCAATAGCATATCATCATGCATCATTCGTACGCGCACTCATTAACTATCTCTTATCTTAAACACATATATATATATGCGTTATACTATACATATATATATATTATTATACATACATGCAATACATATATATATAGTATATATATATATATAATATATATAATATATACATATACATACATACATGTACATATGTATATGTATGTGTATGTATATATATATATATAATAATATGTATGTTTTTGTTATATATATATATATAAATATATACTGCATATATATACATATATATATATATATATGTGTATTATATATCTATTTATTCATTTAATATATATATATATATGTATATATATATGTATATACACTACTTATACATTTGTTTATAAATATGCGTTATTATATATATATATATAATATATATATATATGCATATATATATATATATATATATAACTGTATCATATGCACACACACACACACTCATATATATATATATATATGTATATATGTATGTATACATTCTTCTACGTTTGGATGTAGAAAGAAATAGGATTACTGTTTTCGAATACAGGTCAGGGTCACAGTAGCGCAAGAGGCAGTGCCGCAAGTAGAAGCAGAGGACGGAGTCGTGGTCGTGGGAGGTCTGCTAGAGGTGGCAGAAACTCAACACCCAAAAAAAACACAGACGCTGCACAACCAGACACACCTACCAGACAAATACACACGCGTGCGTCACAGCCTGTATCAGATACAACTCAGGCGAATACCCGCTCACAACCAACAAGCGAGGTCGCTCATCCGATTACCACACCCACTACACAAACCAACACACTACCGAACGCGGCGGTGGTTCAGCAGGTCAACAACACCAACACGGTGGGGTTAACCTCGACAGCAGCGACATCCGAAACAGTGGCGCCTCCAGGTGAGTTGTGCTCTGGCAGAGTGTTCGTGTACACGCACGTGTCTCTTTTCTATCACGAGGAATGGCCTGAAGTGCGAGTTTCGGATGCGTTATGGGCGGCTTTGGAGTGGCGCTGTAGGCTGTTTAACGAGTTGGTTGTTGGCCGTTTAACGAGTTGGTTGTTGGCCGTTTAACGAGTTGGTTGTTGGCCGTTTAACGAGTTGGTTGTTGGCTGTTTAACGAGTGGGTTGTTGGCCGTTCAACGAGTTGGTTATCCGAGATGCGGCTTGGCAGAAACGGGTACGCGCCTTGAACCGTTTGCAAACTTTTAACGCACCACATCTATATCGCCATCGCCTCGCACTGTGTACAAGGATAGTACGACATATCACCCGTACAGGTTCTACACAAATCAGTGACACAACAGCACACAGTTTCAATACAGACGCATTGTTTATATACTTGCGGCATTCCGATACTCGCGTGATAGACACAGTACTCACACGGACACCTGTGGCGATACATGCACTACCTACTGGAATAGATGCTGATACTATTGGGGCCATAGCAAACACACGGTCTGGGGGGCCTTTTCTGGGGCTTTTTATTTATATCTACATTCACTGGTTAAGCCCCAATACACGCCTTCCCTCACGCATCGCAAGCGGTGAGAGACCTTCCCGCCACCACAACTAGTACTTCTGAGTACATATTCTCCTTAAAGGGGGGGGGGGTGCAATTCGCTATAATGGGACAGGCCCTAGAAGATTTGTATTGATTTGTATGTGTGTATTGCACACCACACAGCAGCTGCACCTCAGCGGAAGAAAAAGGACTGTCCAAAAAACCAGAAAAAAGCTAGCGCTTGCCAAAGGCCCCGCGAACGCAATCGTGATCTCTGATTCGGACGAGCATACCACAGCTACGAACAGCAATGGTAGGTACATGGCATAGGATCACATATAGATATACATACACATACACATACACATATATATCTATACATATACATATACATCTATACATATACATATACATACACATATGCACATATGTACACATAGACATATACGTAGACATAGACATATATATCCACATATACATATACATACACAATGCACATATATATACATGGACATGGACATGGACATACACATATATACACAAATGATATGCACATGCACACATATGCACATATATACACATACACATTGCCACACATACACATACACATACATGCACACATATACATATACACATACACACATATGCACATATACATATACATTTATACATGCTATAGTAGACACCTGTGTGTACGCGTGAGTGCATATCGGTTTTCCATGTTCGTTTTTGCACGATTTTGCCAGTGCAGCACGCGAGTGGATGAGAGTGGCACTGCCGAGGCTATGGCTCTACACTGCTCTTGAGCGTATGGCTATGCTCATGCGAACGACATCAGTAGAGCACGGCAGGTGCTTGCACTCTTACACTCTTTACACACACACGCACACACACACACGCACACACACACACACACACACACACACACACACACACACACACACATCACACACACACAACACACACACACACATCATCATATATATATATATATATATATATATATATATATATATATAGCTTATAAATACATACATATGATGTATATCGTGACAGTTGAGGCTGATGGGTTGAGCGCTCTCGTACTCCACGCAGGTGCCACAGCGCAGAGTAGACAGGGCAATCGCTTCATGGGGAAGGGCACAGAGGCTGTAATGATCGATTGTGATATGTCGCCAACACCCCTTACCTCCCCATCTGTAAGTGTGCACGGGTGTTGTGGGTGTGTATGTATGTACTTTCTTCGTGTTGTTATAGTCTGTAAGTGTGCATGGGTGTGATGGGTGTGATGTGTGTATATGTATGTGCTTTCTTCGGGTTGCTATAGGTTACATACTTTGTACATGTACTTTGCTGTTGTGGATACTGAGTGAATGTGTGGAGTGGTTGCGTAGGGTGCACTGGCGTTAGGGTTTTCTATATAGTTTGGCACAACATATGACACAATCCAATCACACACAAACTGATGGATGAGAAGGCACTGATTGTCAAGTAAACGTATAAAAAGTCTGTAGGTGCACGTGTATATGTATACGCCCACCTAAACACAAGTGCTATGCGTTGTCATGCCGGGTGACGTTCAGGAATCGAACAGACTTAGCGTCAGATGAAGGATCACAAATATGTTTTAGGGGTTTAGGGTTTTAAGGTATATATGTCCACACAAGTTATAGGGGTTGGTGTGTGTCTCATGCATAGCCACATGCCCCTTTCAATGCAGCCGACCCAACAAGGACCCAGCCAACTGGTGGGCAAGCACGCCAAGAAATGGCTGATTTCAAAGACAACCCCTGCTACCTCGGACGGAGATGGGGTGCCAGCTCACCTATTGCTGG
>LUCW03001521.1:90000-102843 GCA_001586965.3 Sphaeroforma sirkka | reverse complement strand
CAAGCTCTTTTCCAATATTTCCAAAGTGTTCTAAATTCACTTTGATGGCTCCAATAGCCTGAGTATTTGGTATGACTCATCTACTTGGACCTATTTGAGACATTAGTAGATGTAGGATATTATAAACTAAATTTTATAATCTCCGAACTACTACTTATAGATTTTGGTCCTCCCGCCAATCTCCAAAATCCAATAAGTCTTTTCTTTTTTAACTTTTCTTCAGATGGAACTTTATTTATATCAGCTAATGTATTAACGTGACTTACGTTATTATGTCTATTTACAAATTAGGCAAGTGGTCATGAACATTTAGTACTTCTAGTGAAAATTATTCAATAAAGAACAGCTAGAGGTACGCCCTGTGTGATCGAGGATATTTAGGCTCTTAACAAGAGGCAGTCCCGATCATTCTTACACAAGCTACCACTGCTAAATCCTAACTGACTAAATTGTATTTTAGTTTAATATAGTTTGAAACCCAGTAATTTCCATCGAAGTTTACATATTTTTCAGTTATATAGTAGTTACAGTAGTGTACTGCTTCTAGACTGTCTGACATCGATTTACTATCCAGCAAATACTATGGCTAAGGGTACTTCTAAAGGCAAGGGAGCCGCTAGCTCTAAGCCTGCTAAGCCTGCCGAGGTTCCTGAGGTCCCTGTGGAAACACCTAGCCTGTCTGGAGTTGAGCCTGCCGAGGATACTGTTGGGGAAGCAAATTCTGAGGTTGGTACAGAGGATTATTCTGAGGATGACTCGTCGGATCCTAAAGCCTTGGAAGAAGAGGTATCTACTACCGCGGAAAGGCTCGCCAGCGTCCGTGTATCACCTAGGAGTGAAGCTCAGGACCCCAGCTTGCCCCCCCCGACCACGTGCCGTCAAATATTGGGGATAAACGTCGAAAGGCTGGAAAATTCGTGGATACGAATGTCGGGGGCATTATAACTCCACATCTAAAGGACACTCCAGCACAAATCCGGCGTGAAAAGGAAGTATTGGACCTGTCCGAAAATTTCGGTTTCGCCATCGATGGAGAAGCCATTCCATTCAGCTCAAATCTTGGGGCCGAAGCTGAGGACGCCATAACTCGACAACGAGTGGTTGGATCCTCTCAATCTCGACGCCAATTGAACCGCACTGAAGCGCTCTTGAAGGAGCTAGCGGCAGCAGCAGTTGTGGACCCTCTATCGTGTCCCACTTGGCTGATATTCTTCCTATACCGAAGAAGAAAAAAAAATTCGGGCCGGGTTTCGAACCCGAGACCTACTGGTTTACCAGCCAGTATGTTTACCACTAAGCCAGTTACCACTGGCGAGAGATAATATTTCAAAATTTAATCTCTATAGCTCTGATGCTACCATCGACCATCCTCTTGACAAACCTAACCCTGTCAGAGGATATGATCGTATGGAACTCGATGAGGCTTACCATCCTCGTAATATCGACCCTCATTTGCCAACTAACCCTGGTAATCACGATTTTGGCAATCGCTACACCAGTACCTCGTTAGAGAGTTCCCGCTCTAATCCTGAGGATGAGGAAGTGAGAACCAGACATACTCGTCTCAGGCTATTACGCTCTGGTATGCAAGTCCTTGAGGACCGTCTATTGAATGACTCTGACCTTGACGATAGGAAAGCGGATAACATTCGCTATCTAATCGATAACAAGAGAAAGGAAATAGACACCATCTTGGCACTAGCAGCCCGTAGCACTGAGCATGAGCCTCGTGAACACTTAGAACCAAGCTTTATAAAGCAGCTAGGTAACGCGCAGGCTGAGGTCGATTTCTCTACTAATGAGAGTACAGTGGAGACACTGAAGGCCTTCGACCAACTTAAGGAGTCTGCCAGCCTTAGGGATAAGCAGATGATGAATGCCTTTATTCATTTCTGTGAGCCAGGTGAATGGCGAACTATCTTGAAGGTTTCATGAGCCCAACTGGAAAGCCCTACCCTGGCACCAGTTGCGTGATAATATACTTAACACCTTTTTTTGAAGATGCACGTGACCGTGAACTTCTAGAGTCTCGCAAGTTCTTTGCGAACGATACCACTATTCGAGGTGCTCTAGCTCATATGACACATATGAATACTGGATGGGTGGTCGTACCTATACTGGCGAATATTTATTAATTTGTCAGATGATGGAGACTCTGGGAGCTAACCTCTTTAAGAAAGTCAATGATGACATCATCGCCTATGGTGATTTGCGATCTATGCCTTGGTCTGTCTTTGAGAAGATAGTACACAAGCATACCAATTCCTCTACTAGAGTACTTAGTACCACGAGCTACACCCAGCCCACTAAGCGAAACGCAGTAGAGACTCAATACTGCGCGTAGTACTAAGAAACCTCGCACTACTACTGGAGGGGGTACTGGCTCTACTTCTACCGAACCGAAAGGTGATAAGAAGGTGAGAGCGCCTTGCAAGAAGTGTGGTTACAACCTCACAAAACGTAATGGCAAGTGGAATGGTAGACACGACCCTGTTATGTGCACCAGGCAAGCCAGATTTTGGACACTATATGAAAGAGTGTGCTACTTTGCAAGGGTACTAACGGTTGGCACAAAGAGGATTGCAAGGACTTACCAGACGTCCAAGTTAAGCACTGACAGTACCATATGTGCGCACTAGAGCAAGATTATGAGAAAAATGTTCAATAAAATCTATACCAAAGGAGATGAACGTATCTTTCAAACAGTTTTCGTAAATGGAGAAAAGTTATGGCACTATTTGATCCAGGGGCTGAAGTCTCTGCTATCTCATGCCGAGTAGCCTACGCTACAGATATGGCTGTCCATAACGAAACAACTGATTTAATCTTGGGAAATGGCAAAGTTACTACTTGCGAACAAGCCATTGACTATGCACACATAATGCTGTCAGATAGAAGAGAAGTGAAGACTCACCTAATCGTTACTGACATGTCTCAGAAATACGATTTAATTATAGGTATGACTGATCTTCTCAGTTTAGGTATAACACTCACTGGTCTGCCTAATGGGCTAGACCCGAATAAAGATCAGTCAGATGATAATATGTTAAAGATACCTAAACCTCCGGAAGGTGAAGCAAAGGATATGATTCCGCACTTCACCGATATAATTATGGACTTAATTATACAAAACAGGAAGATTGCAATAACTGACTGGTGTATGTTTAAGTTCTCTAATGGGTACGTTAGACTTGACTTAACAAACGTCGACTTCTCTAAGTTAAAGTGTCCTTCACATAACTACGTGAGTTGGAGACACAAAGACGTTGTCAAAACCCAAATCGAAGATTGGTTAAAACAGGGTCTAATTGAAATCAATTATGATGCAACCCCAGTTAACTTAGCTCTCTTAGCGGTCGATCAATATAAATCTGATGGAACGTTTAGTAAAACAAGAGTAGTACTAGACCTGTCGCCAATCAACAAACTAATTCCGCAACATAGTTTTCCTTACCTAAGATAAGCGAGAGATACTACGCAAAATGGAGGGTGCGACTATCTTTCCAAGATAGACTTAAAAGCTGCATTCCATCAACTACAAATATATCAGCCTCATAGGAAATACTTTTCCTTTACTTGGCAAGGTAAGAAGTACCAGTTTAAAGGTGCACCTGAAGGCTTACACATGTTACCTTCTTTCTTCCAACAAGTTATGATGGAACTATTTGCGGACCTGTCGTATAACGTATCAGTCTATTTAGATGATATAGTTATCTTTACAAAGACAGCACATGAACATGCTAAACTCGTTAAAGAAGTCTTAAAGCGACTTAATCATGCTAAACTTAAGATTAACGAAGACAAGTGTTCTTTTGCTAAAGATACTATACACTTACTTGGCTACAAAGTATCTGCAGCAGGGTAGAAATTGATCCTGGCAAGAAACAGTTTCTGTTGGATTTATCAACACCAATTACTGGAAGAGATGTGAACTCTGTGTGTGGGTTTGTTAACTTCTTCTCGGATTCGGTACCGCATCTTTCTCATTACTTAAAGCCTTTCAGTCACCTACGGCTGCACAAAGGACCTTTGGGAAAGCTTTGGACTAAAGAATGTGATGATGCATTTAAACTAGTCAAAAGTAAAGTAATGGACGCACCCATCATGCAGTACCCTGTGGATGGTGTCCCATTCCAAGTAGCAACCGACGCTTCAGATCGAGCGGTAGGTGGAGTGCTTTACCAAACGATAAATGGTAAACCGCGCTACATACAATTCTTTAGCAAGAGTTATAATAAGAGTCAACGGAATTACCCTACCGTTAAACAAGAGCTCCTTGCTATAGTTACTGCGCTAAGACAGTTTAAAGACTACCTTTATGGAAGTTACTTTACTGTCGCCTGTGATCAAAAGTCTTTAACATACTTAAAGATATGAACCCTGATTCACAGTTGGTGAGCCGCTGGCATGACATTATTGCCAAGTTCGCTTTTAATATAACACACATTCCAGGAATACATAACCATCTTCCTGACATGCTCTCTCGACTTGTGCCCGACTACCAGAAAACAGTCAAAGAGTTATTAGCAGCAACCGATTGGATGCTAAATAAGAAATGGTTTAACCTCGCTCAATCACGATGGGGTCCATTTACTGTTGATATGTTCGCCGCAGAACATAACAAACAGGTTTCTGAATATAGGTCGTTGACTCATCCTAAAGGTGATGCATTTCAGCTTGACTTATCAAAGCATAATGCGTGGGCTAACCCACCTTGTCAACTTATCGCACAGTTGTTAAATTATGTTAATATTACTAAATCTACCATTACGCTGTGTTGTCCCTTACGTAACTCCGACCCATGGATACGTGATTTAATTAATATGATTCAAGACGAACCTATTTATGTCGACCGTGAAACCGACACGTTCTTGTATCAGGGATCCTATTCTATTAAGAAGACGCCTGGAAACACACCATTGTTTGTCGCATCGGTCCTGCAGGTACCACTAAGTGGAAACCCTCAACCGAATTCTTAGCTAAACTAGAGGAGTCTAAAGAGTTTGAACAAAAGCTCAAGACTCGTACAACACATGCACCCAACAAGATTGCAGTCGAGGTAATGCCGATTGAAACGGCATTAGATCGTAAAAAACATGGGACTAGCTAAGGCCATGGATCAAAGACTCAAAACTCTAAGAGAACCTGAAGCTCGCACTCAACTACTTAAAGCGCTGTTAAAGAACAGCCAGGAGTTGCGAAACAACTGAAGAAGATACTTCAACAATCCAATGTTGTCAATTATGTATCTCAGGACTCTACCCCTCCTGATACTGAGGTTGCCCTTTCCAACAGGACTATGGTTCATCCAGCCAGCGTTACGCAGAATCTGACTGACTTAGAGGAGCTCGAAAGTAGAGTTAAAATTATACATAATTTAACGCATCGAGCATATGAGCATACTTATAAAATGGCTATTCGTGCAGGGCTTGATCACCCGGCGCTGAAAGAAACCATACGTGAAGTATACCGACGCTGTACTGATTGTGAAAAGAACCAGATCAAGCGATACGGTTGGGCACCCCTAAAAAAGTGTGACAGAAGACCAACCGATGCGCCGAGTCATAGTCGATTTGGTTAAACTCCCGCGATCCAAGCATACTGGCGATGTATATATCTGTCATTTCTTATGTGTGGCTTCGGGCTATAACTTGCTTTATGCAATACCGAACAAACGTCCACAAACAGTGGCAGAATTATGCTATCACGTCTTTAATGACTTCGGTTTCCCCGAGTACTATGTTCTGATAACGGTAGTGAGTTTTGTACCGACGTAATGGAGGCACTTATACTCGTATCAGGCATGACCCATAGGCGTGGTGTTCCTTACAAACCTCAAACGCAGGGTGCAAATGAGACACGTCATAGAGAACTTAAGAAACTCTTGCGTACCGCACTAGACGACGTTGAGGATATGTGGCCTTATCATTTGAAATGGGTTCAGACTCAAATGAATAACTGCATGAATCCTCAAACTGGAACACTCCCGTTTCACTATTTCTTTGGCCGCTATAGTGAATTACAAGCAACGTTTGATAAAACTGCGCCCGAGAAACACGCTACCCCGTGGCTACAAAAGATCGAGCATATGCAGAACGTTGTTTACCCCTGTTTACTCGAGCACAAGAATCGCGTCCTACTTAAAGCGTATGACCGATGGAATAACACTAAGAACATTGTTCAGTTCAAAGTCGGCGATTACGTTAACATTATAAATCGAAACGCCAACGTTACCGAACTCTCTTCTAAGACGATAAGACCTTTTGTTATTTCCTACCATGATGAGAAAGAGTGATACTTACGAAGTGAATAACATTGATGGTACTAGCGCAACCAATCTAGGCACTCACCGTATCCCTACCTCCGAACTCTCATTCGCTCGCTCATTTGATTCTGATGTACCAGTCATGGAGTCACAAGTCAAAGATATAATTGACAAAACATCCGAAGACGGTTACACTTACTACAAGACCCGTTTCATGGATGGGACAGTAGCTTGGCTAACCTCCGATGCATTTCGTGAATCTCGCGACTTTCTTCGTATCTTTAATAAGAAATAGAATAAGCGTTTACATAAGAACACACGAGATAAACGAAAAGGGTTTCCTCAGGTGACTACAAACCCTGACGGATCTGAAATTCCCTATTTGCCACCTACTTCCTACGTGACTAAACTTTCTGATCTGCTTATAAACAGTGCAGAAAAGTGTTCAAACTTACTTACTAATGAAGAACAGCCTTTGGCTATTACCTTACCAAATAATAAACGTAAGGCGCCTACATCGGAAATGGTTACTGGACCAAATACTAAACGACATAGAGTACAACATGAGTCTTGAACTCGTACATATAGGCACATACTTACTCGATAAGTCATGACCGAAACCGTTTTTACTTTGGTTTTCGCTTTACCAACTAGATCGTATCTTAACGTACGTTCGTAGTTCTAAAAGCTACTGGGGGCTATGTAGAAATACGGCCTCCGGTCAGTCTAAAATATCAAGATCAATTGAGATAATACATTGGTTTTTATTTGTATTTTAAATAATTTAGTACAAGCTCTTTTTCCAATATTTCCAAAGTGTTCTAAATTCACTTTGATGGCTCCAATAGCCTGAGTATTTGGTATGACTCATCTACTTGGACCTATTTGAGACATTAGTAGATGTAGGATATTATAAACTAAATTTTATAATCTCCGAACTACTACTTACAGATTTTGGTCCTCCCGCCAATCTCCAAAATCCAATAAGTCTTTTTTTTTTTTTTTAACTTTTCTTCAGATGGAACTTTATTTATATCAGCTAATGTATTAACGTGACTTACGTTATTATGTCTATTTACAAATTAGGCATGTGGTCATGAACATTTAGTACTTCTAGTGAAAATTATTCAATAAAGAACAGCTAGAAGTACGCCCTGTGTGATCGAGGATATTTAGGCTCTTAACAAGAGGCAGTCCCGATCATTCTTACACAAGCTACCACTGCTAAATCCTAACTGACTAAATTGTATTTTAGTTTAATATAGTTTGAAAGCTAGTGAGTTTTATTTAGGCTTCTGAAGTTCGTCTGTGCATGCGCAGGTTTCGGCTCCCCTATGCGTTAGTAGTCATAATGACATATCTTGAGTACTGTACCTCTGACAAAAGGCCCATACCCGGTGTTGGATTGCATATTTCATTTGTTACTACTAGTACTAACAGTCTATCTCCCACACTTGATCTGGCTAATGTGTGCTTAGCCACGCATCGGGCCATGCATAGTAGCCACACATTCAATTCAATCATGGATTTATCCTTTGAGTACGTTACTCGTAACAGATACTACATACCTGTTGTATAGTGTAGTTTATCCGTTTTGTCTTATGTTTTATCAGTGCGTTGCAAATACGAGTAAATTTGTAATCTGGTGAACTCGTCAATGATTCTGAATTCGAGCTGAGGAGGCGTTTTGTATTAACATAGACCCTGAAGCTCAAATATTTCCTGCTAATGAAGGGCAAAGGTGGGTACGATATATATATGAAGGCGTCACTTCAGTAAGTTGAGTCCCCGCCCTTTTCACTGTCCCATTTTGGAACACGTGGATTTTTGCCTTTGGGTTCTTGACATTCGTGTTTTCTGTTGTGTCGCATCGATGGTTGAATGTTCGGGTAAAGCCGATATTCTTCACTAGACGCTCAGAACAATAGTCTGAGCTGACAACGATTGGATTTAACAGTTTGTACTTTGTCGTTCAATCGGGTTCTGCAACCGTATCTTGTTCTCTATCCACATCTATTGTATTTAGCAGTATCAGTGGTGTTTTAACTTCGTTGCAGCAGTGACGCTGTGGAACTATTGCCGCACAGAACAGGACGCACTGCAGGTAATTGTTTTTAGTATATATATATACATACATACATATATATATATATATATATATATATATATATATATATATATATATATATATATATATATATATATATATATATATATATATATATATATATATATATATATATATATATATATATATATATATATATATATATATATATATATATATATACATACATATACATATCACACACACCACCATATATATATATATATATATATATATATATATATATCTATATCTATATCTATATATACACACACACACACACACACACACACACACACACGCACACACACACACACACACACGCACGCACGCACACACACACACACATACATATATATATATATATATATATATATATATCTATCTATCTATATATATATATATATATCTATATATATATATATGTATATATATAGAATATTTCCGAGGGGTCAACCACTAAACCCTAAAACTGTGAGAAGTGAATGTAGTACACAGTAAAATAAAATACGCAAGCTCATGTTTAGTAGGCATAGGATCAAAGGTATAGCATTCTAAATCAAACAAGCCTTCTGTTTGATGATGGCTAAGGATATGAAACTGATTGAATTGGCAATATTGCTTCGGGCAAAAAAATCAGATATTCTCTCATTTGTTTTTTGGATCCAATCTTCAAAAATAACAATCATGTCATAGCGGAAATCGTGAAATTTCAACTTTGTAAGACTTGCAGAGGGTTCTGTTATTTAGTTTGAGTTCGGGTCACTCGTTCGAGCCGTTCTTCCATATATCTGGCCCACATACTATAAATACATCATCGTGTATTCAATAACTAATTTCAACGACTATTCTCAAAATAGTTCGTATGTAGTTTTTGCTATTTACAGAAAACTATTTTTGATATAGTCTTCGTAGAGATGGGCCAAAACTAATTCAGACTACAATATAACGGGGCAGGAAAGTCACAATTCTATACAAGGTAGACTACCACCAATTTCTCTGCGCGCTGAGCCCCCCCCTCTACTACTCACCACCACTTCCTCGTATGTGGGAAGTGAGATGCTGACGGATTCGCTTTCGTCGTTGCGCATATACGAACTCCTCCTTCGCACATACTCTGATTCGGCAATGTGTTGTGATGGAATATCATGTAATGTTGCATTTCTAGGCGGCATCAAGGTGGGTTGGCCGTCCCGGGTATCGTTGGAGGTTGATCTATAGGGAGTGCAGTTGGTACATTTTTTTAGTATCCATGCAAGTGAGAATCTTATCACGCAGCTGTTGTGATACATGGCTCAGGCCAAAAATAAAATATCAATGCGGAACAACACTAAGTACTGCATACAAAATGTAAATATTGTCTTGCAATGCTCTTTTTGATACGCTTACATATATATATATATATATATATATATATATATATATATATATATATATATACATATACTTCTACTTATAGTGTACCTATGTACATGTATATAACATATACAAATACATACTCACACAGACAGACACACAAACACATACACAGACATATAGTTATTAAAAACGATAAAGACATAGACATGAATATCGATACGGAAGACAATGCGGGTATATATATATATATATATATATATACAAACATATATATATCTATGTTGTGATACTGCTAACTAACCTAGAGCGCTGAACACGAAAGGCCTAGTGCCAGGTAGCTAATATCTCTTTAACTACTGAATTTTTAAGATAGTGCCCTACTGGTACTGGCCTCAAATGTTCACTATATTTTACATTGTCACAATTTGGTGTTCTCAAATTTTGAGTCCACGCGGCCAATACCCTTAACCCTAGCTCAGTTCGGGATAGGCCCCTGAGCCGATCACATATATATATATATATATATATATATATATACATATATATATATATATATATATATACAAATACAAATACAAATAATACATATATATATATATATATATAGATATAGATATATATATATATATTGTTATAGATATATATACATAGATTTACATAGACAATGCATATCCATGTTTAGGTACATATAAATATATGTATACAAATACACACACACACATATATATATATATACATACATACATACACACACACACACAAACACACACACACCACATGTATGTATGTATCTATGAATATAATCAATATATATATATATATATATATATATATAATATATATATATATATTTTATACATATATATCTGTGTCATATATGCATATGTTTTTATATATACATATATACTTGGACTAAATATATACAGAGTTGTATGTAAATGTAGATGGATGTAATATGTATATATATATATATATATATTATATATATATATGCATATATACACTATATATATACTATATATATATATATATATATATATATATATATATATATATATATATATATATATATATATATATATATATATATATATATATATATATATATATATATACATATATTTTATAGCTATATATACCTTATATATATATATATATATAGATAGATAGACAGGTAGATAGAAATAGATGTTGATATATAGATATAAATATATTATATTTATAAGCCCTCTGAGCGCATCCACCCACCTCCTGAACTGGCCCACGCGCAGCCGTGACTGGCTAGCCTGGTTATTGGTTCCTAGTGTGTGTGACGAATGTGTCCTTGGCCGTGTTGTAGCTAAAGGACTTCTGGGAATAGGAATATGCGCACGTGGCGACACGAGTGTGCTGTTATTCGCATCTCCGTCTGCGCCAATCAGATGCTCTGAATCTTCTTCGTCGTCACTCTCCCGTGCTGCGCTGAGTTCCGCGAGAGTGACTGTCTGCCTTCGACTGAAACGAGTTGAATCTACGTCCGAATCACCGTTGCTAAGGTTACTACTAATGGATCCGTTCCGACGTGATCTTTCTGGTGCCTGCTGTTGCTAAAAGCAGTAGATGTTTGTTTAAAGATGGGGTGAAATATACTAACGAGCATCACGCTAACCGTAAAATACAGAATATACTATGATACATTATATACCCCCTCGACAGCTTACTATGACAGCTGTATGGCGCGTGTGTGAGAATACAAGGGAGAAGGAAGTTCTTGATCGAACTAAAGCACTACCAATTGGCTGATAGACAACTATGTGTCATCTCAAAGCACAATTGTAACACACTGATATATATATATATATACATACAATTAAAATAATATGGTAATACAATAAAATTATATATATCTAAAACTGGACATATGGCCGCCGGGATCGTCAAACGCCCAATTCCAGTAGTAGACCACCGACACATCACCGCCGAATGTCCACCAGCGCACTGCTGCCGATGTCAGGTGAACTGTATGCATGTGTCCACCATCCTTCACACAACGCACGTACGCTGCAGTGAAACCCTACAACCCTACTAACATGCACTGACTTGTGCCTTATACAAACTTACATTGCTCTGTGACTTGAGCTGATCGATGGCATTGTGAGCGATGACAGACATTTTCTTCGGAACCTTTTTACTGTGCGTGTGGTAACAATATTAATATGGAGTTATTGATTATAAGTCAGGCAAAATTCGCAACTCCTCCGAATAGCAATTTTTACACAACACTCAGGTGACTTCCGCAATTGCATGAGATTGACACGTGCATTGCGCATATATATGTTCAGATAGGCATTTCAAACTCCATGACTTATACGCACATCAAATGTACTGAGTACATCCAAAGAGAGAGTCAGAGACAACATCAATCAGCCACTCCAATGCAGACCGAGCAGCAACCAAAGGGGTGAGAAACCTTAGTAGACGTATAAAGCCTTGTCTGTGATATGTGAAGAATCATACCATACATACAAGGCCAGGTTGTGGCTGGTGCACCTTACCTGAGTGTCCTGAAGAAGCCTTTGCTGAAGCTGCCCTGGCTGTCAAACGTCGCTACGCTTGTTTGGTCGTCTGGCATGAGGTCCACTGTGCTCTCCTCCACCCCATTGCCATTGGCGGAGGTGTCGTGTACACTCCGCCTGCTGAGTGTGCTGAGTCTTCCTTGCATGCTGCGTCGGTTGTGTGTGTTGAGTTGCGCTGAGATGTGCGGTGCGACGGCTTCGGGGCGGCCTACTTTGGACTTAGTCGACAACTGCAGTGGCAGTTTAGGCGACACATGTTTTAGAGTTCTTAGGTTTTGGAATTGGAGTTTTAGAGTCACAGTCAAGGGTTATGGGTTTGGTTTAGGATTTAGATTTTAGGGGTCCAGTTTGAGAGTAGTGATTGTAGAGCCACGCGGATAGGGCTGGTCACGTGTGTGCGCGTCACAGCAATGTTCTTCTTTAAGATATCATCCAAATAAACGGAAATGTATGCATGTGAGTGTAATTAAAACGCATACACATGACAGAGTATAGGAGGAAATGCATGTATGCGAGTGTAATTGAAAGTGGGAGCAGATACACCTATTAAGGATTGT
>LUCW03001521.1:85000-87500 GCA_001586965.3 Sphaeroforma sirkka | reverse complement strand
CTGTGTGGTAGTATATGGGTGTGTAGAGTGTGTAATAGTATATGGGTGTGTAGAGTGTGTGGTAGGATATGAATGTGTAGACTGTGTGGTAGTATCTTGGTGTGTAGAGTGTGTAGTGGTATATGAGTGTGTAGAGTGTGTAGTAGTATATGGGTGTGTAGAGTGTGGTGCATGTGTGTGCTGTGGTTGGTCTGTGTAAGCTGCAGTGTGCGTGAGTCGCATGAGTGGCTGTGATTGCCACTCATGCGATCCTGCCTGTATCTAATAACAAACCATATTATCACGTTGTCATTAGCTTCGAGTGAGGGTTTAGCGTTTAGGGTATATAGCTTAGGGTTTAGGGATTGGGTCGCTGTCATGCGCGTCGTTGTTGTGCGGTGGCTTTAAGGTTTAGAGGTTTTTAGCTGTCCCATTTTTTGTTCCTACTGAGACTTGTGTTACGTTTACTGTTTCTCCGATGAATAGGGGTAGCAGAGGGGTTTAGGGTTTAGGGTGATTGCCCTTTCAACTGATGTTCTCCAAGTGCTCGATGCAATCGAGCTGTGTCAGATTTCACATACGAGGAGACGTGTGTGTCTACGATAGTGAAACATACACTCAGCAATCGACTTCAGGGTTTTAGGGTTTTAGAAGCAATCGACGTTAAGGTTCTAGGGTTGTAAACAATCGACTGGTGTGGCGATACAATGACTAGATTCTGCGGCATGTGTTGTGTTGAATGAACAGCTGCACGCACACAGGTGCGTTCTAAGAGGCACAGACAGTTGCGATGTTGCAAATGCGAGTAACATTAGGGTTTTAGGGTTTAGCAAACGTGGTTGGACTGTTGTTGCTGACTCACCTTTTGTTTAGAGTCATAGCTGCTCTCGGCTATTTTAGGGTTGAGCAATGAATGCACAGCCACAGAGATCTTCTTGTCGCCCAACTGCAGAGGTGCCAATAAACGGCATTAAAAGTAGAATGATTCCGGGGGTTGTAAGGGTTATAAAGTTTATAGGATTTAGGCCTAGGTAGCAATGGTACCACCCAACGCACTCGTCTGTACTGTTTCCCTCTGTTGGTATAAACCACAACAGAACAAAGCGCAAAGTTTTGCAGTTGATTTGCAAACCCCAAACCCTAAAACCCTGATGACTAGCGGACACGGAAGTACACCAAACAACACAGACCCAACGCATAACAATCTCTATCTGCGCTTCGCTTTCGCGTTCAAGTAACACTGTTCACTACGAAAACAGGTTGAGTTTCAGATCCAATGAAATCACTTGATTTCGGCCTGCCTTTTACTCTTTAAAACCGACCCCCCTCTAGGTGATTTCCGTATTTTTTTTCTTACTCTCAAAAAGAAAAACGATTTCCGCTGGTCGGCCTAATCTCGTGATTCCATTGTATGTAAATATTAACTATATTTACCAAATAGTTGTAAAAGTTTTGGTCTCGTTTGGTTTCAAATCAAACTCGTGTTAAAACCTCGTGTTTTGGCTCGGAACTCGTGTCAAATCTGTCGTCAACTCGTGAATCAACTCGTTATTTTGGTTTTGGTTTTGCAACTCGTTTTAAAACGCAAAAGTGCCGCGCTTCAAAACTCGTAGCAAAACCAAAACCAAAAAAACCCCTCGCGGAGTAACTCGTTAAATCCGATTTGAAACTCGTTCCTCATAAAAAACTCGGTGCTAAACCTCATTCAATTTCCAGACTCGATCAAAACTTTTCAAACAATTTAATAACTGTACAATAAACCCACTGTGTGGCGCTGCACTTACTAGCACGTCCTGGATGATGTGGACGCCGTTGATGGTAATGTCTTTGTGGTTGGCTGCGGCGGAGAATTTGACGATGATGGGTTCCCCCACATCATGCACTAATTTGGAAAGACTCACCTGTGTGTGTTGTGAACTGTAAGGCACACGACCAGAATGTGAGCCAATTCGTCAGCCTAAAAGCCTGAACCCTAAACCTTAAACCATTTAGACCCTTAAACTTAAAACCCTAAGCACGCCCGACGTATCTCCGTAGAGCAGAATGAGAGAACAATGACCAGTAGCTGTGATGAAACGACTCATCAAGACAACCAAACACACAACGACAACAGCAGGTAACGAAAACTAGGCTAGTCCAAAACAAGACAACCAAACACACCAACGCCAACAGCAGGTAACGAAGACTAGCCTAGTCCAAAACAAGACAACCAAAGACACCAACGACAACAGCAGCTAACGAAGACTAGACTAGTCCAAAACAAGGTTAAGCAACAACAGCGCAAGTGAATGCATAACGCAACACACACACACAGTGCCACACACTCGCCCATCCAGACCACAGCACCAACACTCAGGCCATTCATTCCAATTCATTGGCAGTAGATACACAACACCCATCACGTACGACTATACACGTAATAGAGGAATACAGTTAGAGTGTCACCATTGCACTGAGAATATAACTATCAAATAGGCAACAGCACAAGTGACAATGCCACAGAACAATCACATGCACTGCA
>LUCW03001521.1:65000-80000 GCA_001586965.3 Sphaeroforma sirkka | reverse complement strand
ATATACATATATATATACATATACATACATACACATGTTTATATATTAAACAATACATCACACACACGCATATATATATATATTTGCATCGCCAACACTGCATTGCATGGTCCATATTTACATATATATGTATGTATGTTTATATATATGCTGTTTGCTGCATTCATATTATATATGTATATATATATATATATATATATATATATATATATATATATATGCTACATATATACATAGATGATACATACATGTATGTATACATGCACATATGCATAGATGCATGCATATGCATACATATGAATATATGATATATGTGATATATATATATATATATATATATATATATATATATATATGTGTGTATTTGATATATATATAGAGACAGGAATATATATATATATATATATATATAGTGAGTGTGAGTGAGTGAGTGTGTGTGTGTATGTGTCAAATAAGTGGCACTGTACACCGGTTCACTCATATTAAATAGATTTAGCTATATAGTTAGCCATCGGATACATGTGTATTGTCCTATCAATTGTACACGATTTATCTAAGCAAGCCTAATTGTATTAAGTGTGTTCACCAATATATCCATTGCATACCTTATCTTCGGAAGTCCGCATGTCTATATGTATTACCTTGTCTCACAACCTCACCAATCACTACCCAGTCCGAGTGTGGTTGTCACGCATGACTCGCCTCCACCTTAATTCCACTCGTTTATGCGCTGCTTTTGTATGTCAAACTGTTCTTATTAACTTATTGTGTATATCCGAATCCTTGAAAATGTACGTATAGATACTGTTTGTTCGATGATATCTGTGGCTACGCATATATCAGTACTTGTGTTTAATCCGTTGACACCGAGTATGTTATGAAAGTATTGAATTTTCCGCGTTGCTATTAACTATACCAATCACACTACAATGTATACAAATCACTATGCAAACTGGTAGCTGTTCTGTGTGTCCCTAAGCGATGCTCCTTAGCTATTGACTGCTTCGTTTGTAGTACGAATTGAAGCCATAATTAGGATTGTCATAAATACAGATATGAACAATATTGTGAATATCATAAATAAATATGTACATATGATTATGTGGGAGCCTGGGACTGTGGTCTGTGAGTGAAATTGACGGTCATCAATATACTAAAATTGCTTTCTATATTGTTTTTTTTTAAAAAAATCAAATTAAAAATACTAAAAAAAAAACGCAATTTGAACTGTGAATCCAGAAATACAAAAGTAAAACTATTAAAAAAGCCGCAAATGGTGTGTAGCCAATGGGTGTTGTAAAAGTGACCGTGTACCTATATACACCAATAATTTTAATCATTTTATAACGTGGTTTCTATATTCAACATTATATTTTCAGCTATTGGATAATAAATGAGAAAACAAAGTCTGAGTCGACACTTGGAGTCCTTGGGCTTGACAGTCTTGAACTGATGAACACCCTGGTCTTGAGTCTTGACTCTTGTTTCTGGACCCTTGGCCCACTCTGACACTCTCCCACCACTGCCACCAGGCCCAGGGCCCAGACTCTACTGAGAGAGTCACAGTCTCACAGATGTGAGATGTCCACTGTCCATTATTCTGACATTCATCAACTTCGTCTCCAAGTCACCAACTCATATTTTTATTTTATGATTTACCATATTTACATAGCCTCCTAGTTTGTACAAATTTACGATCATTTCAAAACAAAAATAAATAAAAAACAAACCCCAGTGATTTTGAGTTTCCAAGTTTCGAGTTTTTGCCTTTCAGTCTTTCACAGCTGTGAGCCTTTGAGCTGTCCTGTCACTTGGCACTGTTGGCAGTCAACAACAACAAGAGAAGGCAGTGCCTGGCTGCCTTAGTTTGCTAAAGTTTAGCCCAAAAGACCTAAGAAGAGTTTAGCCCTTTACTTAGATTTCACAGGTTTTGGAAGCGACTTATTGTTTTTTTTTCTAAACAAAAAATTAAAAATATGCTACATAAATATTTACAGTCATATTCAAAACAGCCCCCGGCGCCCGGCGGTCTGGCCTCCATTTTGTTTTCGAAAAATATGTTTTTAATTTATTTTAATAAAATAAAATATTCACAGCTGGAGTTAGGACTAAATTGGAGATGCTCAATCAATGGCATTTAAAATCAGATATTCAAATAAGATCAGGTGTTCAGAGCTTCTCCTCCATCAATTTTTAAATATTAAATAAATTGATGTTTTGGATCTTTTTGGCTATAAAAGGGCAATATTCAGTTGTACACCAATAAAATATTATGTTTGGGATATAGGGGGAAAATGGGTTCCGCCAAGAAACCTCGGATTCTCATTCAGAACAAGAGAGAGCACCACGTTTTTAGATATAATTATATACTTGCGCCATAGCCTTAAAATTAGTTATTGTTATTGTGTAGATAGACTGGATATAGGCACAATTGACGTATTTATTTTACTATAGGTATTTACCGTCCACTCTTCAGTCTCTCATTTTTTGCCACAGTGGCACAGTCTCCCTATGTAGAGTACTAGAGCTGTATTTAAACTATAGAGAGTCCCCGGTTATCTGAGAGAATCAGAGAGAGGGCTCAGAATCTCATGGAGGAGTCGTGACTCGTGACTCGTGCTATATTTTCTTCTATTTTGTGTGTGTGTGTTTTTTTTAGACATGCATACATATCAAATACTTTTTTATCCCCTCTTAGCCTTTCAAAAATGATCAGAATCACGAATGTATGTACAGTGGTCTAAAGATTGTTCGAGATTCAACTGGGGTGGCGTCAATATTCTTTGGCTCAGTTGGCGCCTGGCGGTAGGCATTGATTTATCCCTGCCTGCCCTATCCCGCACCTAGAGAGAACAACACTACAGGACGCATGCATTGTACGCTCACACTCAACGCATATAATAGAAAAAGCTCACATTTGCATTGTATTCTTCCTATGTTTATTTCCGTTGTGTGGGTTATTTACACGCTTGTTTGTTATTGTTGTCTATTTTGTTTTGAAGTTTTTTAAAAGAAAAATGCTAAATAAAATCCTACAACAAAACGAGAGAGGTTGACGAGTTTGGGTTGAAGGTTTTTGTTTTTCTTACGGTTTTAGTTTTTACTAAAACCACAATTGGACGCTACAGATGATACCCAACCATACCCGACCCGAAGGAAGGCTTATCGTTGTTCAATCAAAGTACTTCGTCATGGCAGTGAGGTCACTGACCGAATAATCTCAAGCAATCTGTTGGTTAAAAAATTGGCACTCTACGACAGTCTACACAGACGTCAGGGGCTACAAATAAAATAACCCTATTGAAAATACTAAACTTATGCTCTACCTTTTTATATCTAGAGTAATTTGTGACTCACGTTGCCCAGGTCTCAAGAGCTTAGGATTCGTGCCGACAGTTGTGACTTGTGTTGCGCATTTTAATATTAGTATGTATTTAGTATGTATTTAGTATTTATGCTATGTATTTTTATATAATTGAATTTTGTATTATATATATATATATATAGATATATTCCCTGTCCAAACAACAAAAGTAGAGAGACCTGTGTCAAGTGAGGTATAAATGATAGTGAATAGCAGATTCGAAGCAATATAACATTCTGGTTCAGTAAAGACACGCAAACGAATCATCCAGCAAGAACAATGGAATCAAAGTATGCCAGAATTTTATACTGTGAATTTGTGAATGTTCTGAATTGTTGAAGTTTAGTCCAACTGTTGAAACACTTATGTGACAAGTTTTCAAATATTGTGTCCTGTCGTGTAGTGATATTCATCGTACGTCAACTTCAGTAGCTCACTACTTATGGGTATGAGAAAAGCTTGTACGTCCATTTCAAAAGTTTCGATTGCCATCGCGGCTCCATCTTGTCTCACTTTGTGGCCACCAATTGTAGATGGTTAGTTGCACGAATATACGACAAGTTTGCAAAGCTTGTGTCTAGTCTTTCATTAGTTGTGTTTATCGTACGCCAACTGTTTTCACTATATAAGCATATGCGATTTGCTGGTACATCGGTTTCAAGAATTTCGAGTGCCAACGCGGCTATATCTTGTTTCACGCTGCTGCCACTAGTTGTAAATGATTAGGCGCACAAGTAATGCACAAGCTAATAATTTAGCTTAAATGATAGGTCAGCGTATCCTGTACGGTATGAACCAGTGTATGAATCTAAAACTGCTTGCTGAAGGGCTCTTTGGGTTTATATGTGCGTCTTACAAGTAATTTGGACATATTCTTAAGTGCACACGTACCCAGTCTGTGGTTGTTCAGGTCCATTCGGGTGCGTTCATTTGTATGAATTTTCTAGGTACGTGTGTATATCTGTTTGAATGTATGTTTACGAACGCGTTGGTGTGCCGGAACATATCTGTGCCGGAGAATAAATTAAAACACATCACTTTTATCAAAATGGTTGTATTTGAGCATGCATTCAGTCGTATTTTTTATCTCGGCGTGTGCTCTCAGGCTGCGTGTGTGCGCCTAGATGGGTAGAAGCATAGCCTTTGATAGAAATCACTCATAAAATGCATTATCGGTAGGTTTTGCTTGTGAAATGTAGCCGATGTCTATTAATAGTTACACCAGTGAGTGACGGGTGCTTTGACCGCACGAATTGTGGGTACACGATTTGGCTTTCAGTATGTATCACTAAAGCTGTCATACGAACGATATGCTATGTCAAACACTAGACTGATATACACTGATTTGAGATGGATGATTCAAGATCAATACACTAGCATGTCTCGGCTGATGCCTGTGCACATGTTTGTTGAATGGTGGCTCGCGATATCAGCGGAATGTCACTTCGAGGTTCATGAACGAGCCACCTTTCTGAAGCGACGCTAGATTGGAGCTTGCTTGCCCGTCACATGTGCTGTGTTCTCTTGACATCGTGTTGGATTCCCTCAGATTCTCGTACGTTTTTGGGCCGATTCATTTGATATGCTAGGTATTCCGAATGTATGTGTTAGTATTCGCCTGAACAAGAGATATTGCGGCATAATGTGTCACTCATGTACTTATATTTCGACACCCATGAGCAGGCTCCAATCCCCACAGTTTAATAAGAGAACTTAATTTGATACGATGGGAAATTGCTGTGGATCGCAGGCGGCAGCCTCTAAACCGGATGGTATGTCAATCTCGCACGCCTGAATTGCCTTCATTTCTCGCTTTGACTGTGATGGGGAGGCTAATTAGGACACGTTTCTGAATCCAGTTATACGCACCGTGTGCGTATGTTCTACTAACACTGCGCGTAATCGATACACATGCGTACTCTGCAGTTAAGCAGCAGACACCTCCCGCGGCAGCTGAGTCACCTGAAACCCAGCAACCCAAGAAGACTACAATAGGTAAGGTTTGCATCTACAACGAATTTTGTTTTGCGTCGAGGTTTCCTTTGTTATGTATTGTTTTGCGATATCTCTGTGTGTGTGCCTGGAAGCTGATCTCATTTCGTATCGTACTATTGAAATTTGGGTTACAGCTCCGGACCATGCGCCAACAACTGTCGACACACCTAACACAAAAGATGATGCGTATGAGCAGAGGAAGGCCAAAGAGGAAGAACACGTATGTGCGGTCTACAACGGCACTTGATTTAGCTAGTCTGCTTGCTTGCTTGTTGTCACTGTGCATTGTATTACATAGGCCGTGGCTTAGTCTGACACGCAACCGCACTATTGCACCCAAATCGACAGTCCCAGGACATAGAGGCCGAATACAAACAGCTAATGGCTGCGGTAGACGAGCATGCCAAGAAACGCGGCGAGTACTTTGACCAATCAAAGGCCGCCCATGACAAGGGCGATGGCCCGGCGGCCAAAGAACTGTCCAACAAGGGCAAAGAACAGGGCAAACTCATGGAGGAAGCCAAGCGAAAGGCTTCCAGGGCCATGTTCAAGAAGGTCAATGCAGACCATCCAGAGGGCACCTGTGGTGAGTACGCTGATTGTTGTATGCGCTATATATCTTCCTTCTCTTTGGGTGTTTGAAGTTTTCTAGTAGAACTATCGCTGTGAAAACCACTATAGATAAGCGGTCTTAGCCACCATCACGTACTGCACATCAGCAATCTGACATGCTTCCCATCTGAATCAATATCCACTCACTATCCGATGCGATTGCACCATACCACAGATTTACATGGGCAACAGGTAGAGCCGGCCATGGATCTTTTAGAGTCATTTATTGCCGATATGAAGGCGAAGGGCTTAAAAGAAGTCACGATAATTACAGGAGCCGGCAATCACAGTGATTCTCACGGTCCTAAGATCAAGCCAAAAGGTGCGTCAAATTTCCTAGTGTGTGCATATTGTGACCACGCCATAGGAGTCCATTCTAGCTCAAGCTTTATTAGATTACTGTTCTCCTTTCCCTCACTAACGGAACGGATCTGTCTTTTGTTTTCTAAATGCAACAGTGCACGAATTCTTGAAAAAAAAGGGCATGCCCTTCGAAGAGGTCAACAATGGGTCAGTCAAGGCTACAATTTAAGAGATAGAAATACGTCACATACCCAGAATCTTAGTAGCGAACACAGGGCACACAGGGTCGTATAGACTGAAACATCTGGAGCCATTCAGTTTCTGATCGGTATTTGAGCCCTGAATGTGACTGCCAAGCTCGTAATGTTATTGTTCGTATCTTTGATTATTATTTCTCTTTTTCTGGGGGTGAGTGTGGGAAAGAAGCCAAATAACTCACTTGAATTGCGTGAAACAGGGTCGATTCGCATCAAATGGTTCTCTGGCACTCAACAGCGAACTCCAAATATTAGTCAAGCAGATTCCTTTATTTGCTTAATGCACGTTTGTTTTGCATCAAGGTGGTAATCCGGCACTTCAATTATTAGTCAAGAGATATCCCTACGTCCGTTACTTGGGATCGAGCGTATAAACAGTCTTCATGAACGTACATGCATCAGGTAATATATATAGTGATTGATTCACACTCCATAGACAAGTATGCACTATTGCACTACTATGTAAATAAAATAGAGCAACAATATACACTAAAACTGGATAATAATGTGGTTGTTATGGATACGCATATGCGCAGATGTTTACTTGTTGAAAAGTTGGCTTCAAGAACGAACAAATTTTGATGGAAAATTTGAGAAGTATTCGAGATGTACAATATAAATTAAACTAATTACAGATGCTGACCGACACACACCACTTCATTGTTTATCGCGTGGATTGGTTTCAACTGCAGAAAGGGACTGATAATAGTAAGTCTTGCATACTCTGGATACTTTGGGATATGATGACGATCATGATAAATGTGGTGAATAGTTTGCATGACCAATTGTGAGCTAATACATTGAAACCTACAGACGAACATCAACTCTATGTGTATCTCAAGTATTAGGTTATATTTATAGGAAGAATTTGATAGATCTGTCCTTAGCAGCACAGATCAATTCTGTTCCATTTACAACTATTTATATATTAAGGACTTTGACAGTACTATTTTTTACAGCACAGATCAATTGAATCCTATCTACAGTCAAACTCTGTTGCCTTGCATGTATATCATCTATCTGGAAAGATACGCGCCATCATAGCTAATATGGGCGGGTCCAGGGTGGACCATCAATCGTTCTATACATTGTCGTTTCTCGTGACCACAGAGCATTCCGCAAATGTGTGTCATTTCCCACCTGGCCAATAATTAATTAGCGGTGCCGGTGTTTCGACAGCCAGCACTATTTTACAGCCACGTTGTCCTTCCGCACAAAATCGCAGATATACAATCTAGCGCTTTAGTGCCCTCGCTGTACATTGTCTTCAATGGTTTAATCTGCCGTACATTTCACATCTATTCACTGGTGCTGCATTTTTGTAGATCCGGATATCGAATACAACAGTGATCGGTGGTTTAATACCTCTCTCCAGTTAAATACAAGTTTGGGGTTCGGTTGTCAATGCACATATTGAGCGTTGCTCCGGGACCCGTTTGGGCGGCGCAAACCAAACGATTAGAACTACATTTATAAATAGAATTATACACTATACATGCCAGTGATCTCGCAAAGGAAGAGAGGAGGAATAAATGAAGTACGAACAAGAACAGGAATGTCAACGCCTGTGAAAGTGGAATACTTGGACAAAGCTGGTAATACAGTTCATTTGAATCACAGGAACATGTGGGAAGGTGATAGTTCAAACTCCAAGCACTCACACTGATATATGTAGCAATTACGATCTTTAAATTGGCATTCAAAAAGAAAGCTATTTTGTTTTATACTTCATTGTTGCAATAGCATAAATATCGAGCAACTCTGTGCAAAATTATGAACCTATCGCCTTTCGGACATTCGAGTGAATGAGAAAGCGTTAGGCAGCTGCGTCTTTTATTTCAAAATATATAGTTCCTTCAAGATGCACACACCTTTTGAATACTATTTTGTTCTAGATTGTACTACAATCTCTACCACCTCCTCAACCCGTCTGGCTACAATCGTATATAAAGTTAAGAAAATGGCTCTAAAAGTTCGCCTTGCTATGCTTGAACTGAAAATCATTTTTAAAACTGACCAAGTCTTCGTATGTTAATTTATCTATGTAATGTATTTCATTTGTACATCCTGTGTTGGACTATATGAGTATTCAATAAGTTGATATTTACTTGTTAAATAGAGAAAAAGAGGTTTCCCACTTCTTTCGTGTACTTATTTATCCCAGTGGTCATGACCGTTGTCTGACGTTCAAAGTTGAGACAGACTTCAGACTTCAGACTTCAGTGTTTGGAAGAGCCGACTTCTCCCGTATATTTGGAAATAAATATGAATATATATTTTATTTAGTAGGCTATGATGTATAGTTTAAAAATATATGCCAATGGCCAGTTGCCACAGTTGCCACTGGTCATTTTTTAAGTTTTTTTTATACATATACAAAATATGCCAAAGAGCATAGCCTTCTAAATTGTAATAAGGCTATGCCGCTATGCACTACAATGAATAGAGGCATAATTGATTGCTATTTATTTGTAAAATAGCGATATTAATATATTTTGCCATAGGCATTTTGAATATGCCATGGTCATTTGAAATATCATATTTGTATTAATATGCCATAGACTTTTTTTATATGCCAGACTTTTTTTTGAATAAATTTCAATTATGCCATAGATCCTTTTCAAAAATATGCTGTACATACATAACTCTCTCTACGAGTATCGTACATAGAGACGTAGACTCGTAAAGTCGTAGAATCGAGTCGTAGATACGGCCGCCGCCGTACGCTTAACGCCAGTCGTGCGATTATACTTTAAAACCAATAACTTATAAGATACTTTAGAACGAGAGTTGTTATGGTATGCACTCCATTAACTCGTATTTACTCCACATCTTTAATCATTTGCTTTACATATATTTAGTTATTAACTTAATCTCTTGCTTTATACCATCAATTTATGAACACTACGCTAATAAAAGTTATGCAGCAATAATGACTTCTAGATTGATCGGAGAAGCGAGTGCGACATAACAATATGGATATAATTATTTTAGTGATGAGAATCGACAGAACAATACGGATATGGTTATACAATCTTACAAGGCCATAACAAGGTGGTACAACTGAGCATTGGTCTATACTATGGCGGCTATATAGTGTGTTAGTGGTGCGAATCCACAGCTGACTCACTCCCTCTATAAAAAGACTATCTTGAGTAGGTGAGTCTGAGGGTGACACACTCAATATACAACTCACGTTTCGAGCGACCAAGAAGTCATTCAAGTTTTAACGCGCACAAGATTACACGAAACGAAAAGGGACAATTTGAGTGAAGTATACAATATGACTCCACCTATCTTATACGTTCTAGATGTAACCTCATTCTTTACTAAAGAAGACCCTCTCACGTTCTTCGGAGATTAAGCTAGAGATATGCCTATATCGACAAATTCCTGCTTACAACAACGAGTCATGGAACCAGGTTGAATAATTACTTGCTACCAGACTAGTCCTCATATCTCAGCTTTTATTTAAGTCTGAACAAGTTACAGGGTGGTCTGGACTCAGGAGGTTTATAAAACTGATTGAAGTACTCTGGAGACCTGGGTCACTACTGCTTTAGTATAGCCCTGGTGTCAACTGTATGGTCGGAAATGGTCAAATCGAACACCCGACATGTTCTTTAAAAAAATGAGTAATAGATTATTCAATACATGTTCTGCCACTCTGCATTCCACATTTCAGTACAAAACTTTCCTCGAGAATCATGATAGTTGTATATTAAACAATGATATTCTCAAAACCAGTCTCTTTGAAGATGTGATGCATTTACAAAACTGTTCGTAATCAACATTGTTCATTTGAGTGTGAGAGTCGGAGCATAAATTATAAATTTCTTTTGCAGATATTAAAATGTGCATAGATTCCAACGTGTCGTAATCATGCAGTGTCTAAAGCAATACGTTCTTTTATAGTAACCGTAACCTAAGGTTCATTTTAAAGTGCTACGGGTCTCCCCCACAAATGTCTCGTAAGCATTCAGTGTGTGAAGTATAACGTCCTTTTATAGTCACATCTTAACCTAGTGATCATTTCAAAGCGCTATGGGTCTCTCGCCAGCGTCAGGGTGTTCAGATCCGGTGGTGAGTTGGCTGTTGTCATGGTGATTACCACCGGGATGCTTGATTTCCGGTAACCGGTTGTCGGCCGTTTCGTGGTATGGTTTGGCTTTTGTGCTCACAAATTCGAGTAGTTCCTTTTCGGTCAGTCCATGACTGTATGTTACAGTGGTGAAAGTAAAGTGTTCGTGTAATTATGAGTGGACTCTATCTTCCTATGCCACACCCTGTGACATGGTATGTAGTCTTTGACATCGTATGTAGTACACATTATTGAGACAGGACGCAGTGACCATAAATTTCGACAAGGCACTGCTTCCACACATGTGTTTGTGTTTAGGGTTTCAAGCCCATGACGGAATACGTAGGTATACACGGTGTGATCGTCCAACCAATAATTCGACCCCCAATACGAGACTTACAGTCTACAGATTAGACTTACAGTCGATAGTTAGAAAGTGAATGAGACGATATATATAACAGAATGCTGTATGGTAGTAACGTCAAGAGGATTTCGTCTATGCTTTGGGTTTAGAGTTTATGACAGTAATACTTTGGAACAACTGTTACACTTTCACGTCCCTAGACAAAATAGCCACACACCGGTGTGTGCAAACTATATCTCCCAATAGCAGACGTCCGCTTAACCAAACACTCGCGCGCTAATTGACCTAATGCACAGCAACTCAGGACCTAACTAAAACGGGCCGTAGATCGTCATAGCATTGCCTACACCGCCTAAAAGTAAATTTGCGCTCCAAACAGAAATGAGATGAAGCATGGGTGCACTGGTAAACCTTTAACCCTAAACTAAAACACAACTCACAAACTAGGTGCATGGACCCAATGCTGTTATCTCAGGACACAGGACCTACACTGTACTTTAGCGTCTCACAAACACGTATTGAACCAATTTTATGACCAGCACCGTTTATACAAAACAGGCGCATGCGCCCAATGCCGTCACCTCAGGACACAGAACCTACACTGTACTCACACGTCACGTAATCAGGTTTGTACCGACTTTATGACATACACTTTTAAGTACAAAGGAACGATACCGCACCTCAGTTTCAAACTATCACACAGTCGTTGCTCTGTACGCCAATTCAAGACTACAATACCAGCACAAGCCATTTTCCTGCACCCCTTTCGCATAGGTGCACAGGAACATGCACTTTCCTTGAACCCCATTCGCATACGTATAAAGCGACAAGCCACTTTCTTACACCCCTTTAGCACAGGTGAATAGGGCTCAAGTGCATCTGACACTAAGACAGCAGGACACCCCTTTAGCACAGGTGAATAGGGCTCAAGTGCACCTGACACCAAGACAATAGATCACCTTTTTAGCACAGGTGAATAGGGCTCAAGCGCACCTGACACCAAGACAACAGGACACCCCTTTAGCACAGGTGAATAGGTCTCGAGTGCACCTGACACCAAGACAACAGAACACGCACGCACCTGATGCTCCGTAAACAGCCCTGAAGTGTTTTGAATCCGTTGGGCAGTGATTTGTCTGTGCGGATGCGCATGAACTTCCAGTTGCCGCACTTGAACTTGGGGTCTCTCTTTTGCTGCAGTGGGCGAGGGCGTGCAGAGGGGGTGAATATAAACGCAGTATATATCAACTGTACAACCGTATAAATTAAATAGACAAGATATGGCTACACATATATAGACTATAACTATATATATATATATATATATATATATAACTAGATATAAACTCTGAACACCTTATTGGCACTTTCCATGTTACCGTTCTTAGCGCAGACTCATCCCTCTGGTCATTTGCTGCGCCTCACACGCCCACACGCAAACATGTGTGCAAAAGAAAGCAATCGCACGCGTACACCAACCACAGAACAACTTGGCACAACAGTGCACGCGTTTATCACGACAATCACAGCCATTTACAACTGCCCTCCGTATAGACAGGCGTAGGCAAGTACTATACATTTCTCTTAGCGGCATACAACGTGCAACTGTCAATGTGGCGTGTGTTGTTGTTAAGATCTCAATTTGGCGTGTGTGGTGTGATGTACATACAGTTGCCAGAATTCTTTCTTTGGTCCATTGAGCGCCATCCGGACCTATGAGAGGGTCCCAGGTGCATTCGATGATTTTGTTGTCGTATTCTTTGAGCTGCTTCAGTGGCACGTGCAGCTTACCCACAGGCTCAGGGTAGTTCAGCACAAACAAGAAGCCATCTGTGCACACAGCACACACAACACACACAACAAACACACGCGGAGATACACGACAGCGGGTGAGTGGGCGATCAAAGGAAGCTCACTCGCACACACACGTCAGTACGTGGGTGAGTGATGTAGAGTCTAGGGTTTGCACGTGGAGTCAGCATATCAACGCAAAGAAACGTTCTTATAATTTGCGCCAGGGAAGGTGATTGATCCATGCCACAGATTGAGAAAAGATCAATAGAGGCTATAGAAAACGGAGCATGGCTAAGGGTAGTAACATTGGCGCCATAGGGGATTGGATTGGGTGGGAGTGGAAGATACGTTTCAAGTTGTCACAGGGTAAACAGTGGGCAAGCAAAACCTGCAGACGAGTGGATCGGGGCCTGATCTCGCTAGCATGCCGAAGGGCTTAGATTATAGGGTGTAGGCTGTAGGGTTTAAGGTTTAGCGTAGAGTGGTGCGTGGTTGGTTGAGGGTGATAAGTTTGTCAATTGGCTATTCATTGCCACCTGAGGGGTTCATATGGACAAACGGCACACACTACACACTCCTCTACCCATTTCCACACCAAAGTCACATTCAACACTACACAGTCCAAGCACATCTTAGTACTAAACACCATACACACTACACACTCCTCTATCCAATCTTCACCAAAGCCACATGCAACACCACACACAGTCGCTAAACACCATACACACTACACACTCCTCTACCCAATCCTCACCGAAGCCATATGCAACACCACACACACTACACACTCCTCTACCCAATCCTCACCAAAGGCACAGGCAACACCACACATAGTCCAAGCACATCTCAGTACTAAACACTCGAAACACTACACACTCCTCTACCCAATCCTCACCAAAGCCACATGTAACACCACACACAGCTCAAGCACATCTCAGTACTAAACACTCGACACAGACCCTTACGCACAGCTCCTTCAGTGTGAGACGTTGGACAACAACAAACACAACAACAACAACACGGCATGTACTGCAGACATGGGCACACTACACTCACTGGGGACTTTGCGCTCGCCCGCATTGCCAGTGATCTCAAACTTCAGCATAAAATCAACACTGTTGAGCTCTGGGGGTTTCCACTTCATCAGCTTCAGAAACCTGTCAGCACGCGATACAGCGAGTACACGTTGGTCAGCTGGCACAGTCAATGGGTGTGTTGAAGGCAGTTCACAACCACTACATAAGACGTCCAAGCACACTCAAGCACAAGCGTACAGCGCACATGAGCACGGACAACAAAACTGCACTCGGCCGAGTTTTCGCCTAAGCATATTATGGAATTCACGACAGCTGTGCAATACGCAGCAGAGGAACAATAGTTATAGTAGTAGTTAAGAGTTTCTGATTTTATTGTTCCTGGGTTTAAGGTTTCTGGATGTAGGGTTTTAATAGTTCGTAGGGTTTATGGTATCTGGTAATGGGGTGTGAATTGGGTACCGCTGGGTAGCTGGATGGAGAACCACAATCCCATTGATACAGGAAGTGTCAGAGGGCCACACGATGCATCACGTAGTGTCAGTAAGTGTCAGGTGTCAGCGTGGTGTTACTAAGTGACCTACATACCTTCCAGATACATAGCGCATACGCACAGGCGTAAGGATTAAGCCGTCGTTCTCGTGGGTAAGTTTGGGCATCACTTCCGTCACAATGTACTTGGCCTTTTGGATGGGGAAGAACTTCTTAATGCGCAGGTGGAACGGTTCCTAAGAGCGAGTGTGCATAGCAACGGTAGTGAGATGGGGAGAATGAGGTGATGGGTAGTAGCAACCGAATGGGATATATAAATATACACAATAGCACTATAAGCATGGATGTATATATAGTGATAGTATGAGCATGGATGTATATATAGTGATAGTATGAGCATGGATGTATATATAGTGATAGTATGAGTATGGACGTATATATAATGATTGTATGAGCATGGATATATATATAATGATAGTATGAGCATGGATGTATATAAATCGGTATTATAATCAAAAATTCACACAAAAATAAACCTTCACAACACACTGCCTTCGCACACTTACCTCTTTCATTTGTTCTTCGAATTTTTCAGCGCAAGCCTTGCGCGGTCGTATGATCTGTTTCTCCGCCATTTTCAGTCGTCGATCTAGAGGCTCCAGAAATCCAATTGCATTGCCCTCCCTACAGATGTAAACACCAAG
>LUCW03001521.1:52500-60000 GCA_001586965.3 Sphaeroforma sirkka | reverse complement strand
ATCAAAAACATCACAAGGTAGCGCATATATATATATATATATATATATATATATATATATACACACTATATATATATATATATATATATATATATATATATATATATATATATATATATATATATCTATATATATATCAAAGCGAGCATATCGAGACATATCTACTTAACAACATGATACAAACACACCAGAAAATAGGCCCTACAAACAACACATACCCAGATCATCATGCTCCACCATGTAGCTGCTGATCAGATAGCCTGTACGGTTGAACCCATGCGTACAGTGCACACCTGCGCATCACAACAGCCAGAGGAGAGACAGTGTGAGTGGGACGATGCGACCGAAGGGATGGCATGGCACACCACGAGGGGTGGGGGAGGAAGCGAAGAGACATGTGATTATACATACACAAATACATACATACATACGCACACACACACACATATACACGCAAAAATACACGCACACACACATATACACAAACACAGACACAGACATATATATACATACACACACAAACACACACACACACACACAAACACATACAACAACATATATATATATATATATATATATATATATATATATATATATATATATATATATATATATATATATATATATATATATATATATATACATACATACATATAAATACATACATACATATACACACACACATATATATATATATATATATATATATATATATATATATATATATATATATACAATACTTATATACACTCTATATAACACAGCAATGAATTTACGTCCAATACACCCATACACTCCCACAGCTCACCTATGTATTTGTTTGGATTCTGCCGCCAGAAGGCTTCGCAGATGGCATTGAATGTGGTGACCACGCTGTCTGGGGGTGTTTCGCCGTGTCCTTCGCACTGCAGTTTCTTGTACTTGCATTTGTACGTCTCCTCTATGTCCTTTTTGTTGTAGTATCGGTCAGTCTTGGTCAGGTCAATGATCAGGCCCATTTGGATCTGCGGTATATGATTTGGGGAAGGAAGAGTTTGGAGGGGTCTAGGGCTACTGATAAAAAGTGACATAAATGTTCTAGGGTTCGGGGTTTTAGGGTTTTAGGGTTTAGGAGATATTCAGACATTTAAGGTTTAGGGTCTAATCCCTATGGCATATTACTCTGCAGATGCTGTGCATAGGTGTAGCAGGTCAGAGAATATGTTGAAGTGTCAGAGTGTCAAGCACTCTGTGGGGTATTGTTCGACCACACTCATCTGCTACCACTTCCATTGCGAGTTAATAGCAACGGATAGCTCCATCACAGCGGTGTCAACAGAAGCCCGCTGGCTGTCAGGAATTATCACCCAGTTGCATCGCAAGTGTGTATGTGTGCTATATTGAGTATACATATACATGTATTGTATACATATACATATTTGTATACAAATAAATATATTGTATACATATACATATATTGTATACATATACGTATATTGTATACATAAACATATAACGTATACATATACGTTCAGTATGCGGTAGAAGCACCGTATTCGTGCGTGTATGTGTATTTGTGCATATGATATATGCAGCTGTGATGGTGGTGTTATAATTGGTTGTGAATGCATTTTTGTGAGTGTGTTACATACCTGGCTTTCCTCACAGATGGAGAACAAATCGCCGGGCGTAAAGGTTTCGTAACCTTCGGGAATCTGTGTGGATGGCATGTTGTTTAGAGCCTCATGTTTTTAGGAATTTTAGGATTTAGAGTTTTCCCCCCCCTCGCAGGGGGGGGTATACGAGTTACGGGACGCGTATGTGTATCGAATTTTTACCAGACGTATTTTTGAATCCTGGGGTGGAAATTATGATTCTCAGGTTTGATGATATAAACTAATGAAACATAAGCTTGGTCGGAACAATAATATAAAAACATGTAGGAAATGTCATAGCCTTCTTGTCTAATGTTCAGAAGGCTATGGAGATGTCTACATATGTATCAAATTAGTTCCTCTCTAGTGCAAATTTACTTTACTCTGCGTATAGAATTGCATATATGAATCTGTGTATGCGTATATATGTGCACACATATGTATTTATGTATGTGTGTGTGTATGCATTTATGTATGTGTGTGTGTATATATTTATGTATATGTGTATGTATGTATGTCTGTTTACGTTACTTAAAACCCTAAAGGTATAGCCGTTAAGGTTTATGGTATATTTCCAGTGTAATATTTACGACATCCCATTTAAAACCGAATTTGAAACCAATATTAACTGAGCTCAACTCACTCCCCTCCGGGATAGTCTATGTTCCAAGTTATTTAGTCTAGCGTTTTAGGGTTTAATAATTAGGAAAAGTGAGTGGTAATACAACGATGGGGGGATAAGGCAAACGTGGGAAGTGCTTTAACGCAATGACATTTCTCAATGTGGTCATGAGTGATTGTCCTCTTGCCGTACGTTCAACTCAGCATTCACAAAACCCTTGAATAAAGTTTTAGGGTTTTAGGACCACTGTGGCACAATTCATCATCTACACATACCAATTCACACAGAATTTGAAAATGGCTACAATTTGATTGAAAAATCGGCATTAACGGATTTGGGTTTGGTATAGAGCCAAAACGCACACAGCCACGCCAGATATTGTACTGTCAGCAACATACCTCATTCGCAAACTTGGCCGATAATGGAGTCTTAAATGGGATGAACTTGGTTTCTGTTTTGGGGGTGTTGGAGCACAGGGCATGACAAACAATGGTGTGAGTATCAAAAGACCTACAAAGACCACACTCCCAAACTGTGGTGTGAGTGATATCCACGCGAGGGTCGAGAAACATTAATACACCACAATCTAACAAGTAAATGTATGACTATCAAGAACCAAAGAAAACTTAACAGTCCCAAAAACTATAATCGGTAGCGAGTGTAGAGCAGGACGCATACACATGATACCTCTAACTGTCGACTTGGATCATAATATCTTAGCGGGTCTATGTATATGTGTAGATATATATATATATGCTTACTAGCTCGATATATACATATATGGATATGTATATAAGTACACTTCTTCTATATGTATAGATATGTATATATACTATATATATATATATATATATATCATCTTTGTATACAAGTCGGTGAATCATGACGAACAATATGTGCACTTAATGTCCGTGCATGTTTACACCAAAGCCTCGTGGTGGGCTAAATCCAACCTACAATCACTGCATGCGATGTGGCTATTTCTATAAAAATAATCCTATAGTACGCGTGAACAGACCAGTCGAAATGAGTAGAAACAGAACACACAGTAATCAACAATGCCTTGATACCCAACTAGCAGGTCCCCAAAGATATATCGAGAAGAAGGCGGGGTTCGACTCTCACACAACATAGAAATATACGGTATAAAGATATACAGTGCAGAGATATGCAGCATACAGACACAGTATAGAGATATACAACATAAAATATGGAGTAGAAATACAGCAAAGAGATACACAGTTTAGATATATACAGTATAGATGTAGACGATAAAGATACATACGGCATAAGAGATATACAGCATAGATACATAGCAGAGAGATATACATCATAGAAATACACAGATTATATATATACTATATATTTATATATATATATATAATAAAGCTACATACAGTATAGACATACAGCAAATAAATATACAGTTTAGATGTGTACAGAATATATATAAACAAGAAATATATAGACAGCATGAGACACACAGCATATAAATATACAATTTAGATATATGCAATATATATATATATATATATATATATATATATATATATTAAAGGTACATACGGCCTAAGAGGTATACAGTACAGATAGATAGCAGAGTGATATACAGAATAGATAGATAGCAGAGAGATATACAGCACAGATAGATAGCAAAAGCATGTGTACACAACAGAGATATACATAGCATAGATACACAGCGCATAGATACATAGCAGAGAAACATACAGCATAGGTACACAGCAGAGAGAGATACAGCATAGTTACACAGCGCATAAACAACTATACACCTTTCGAACAAGTACAAGATAAAGTACACATGTATGACCGCAGCATTCATGTATGTGTATGCATCTATACAAAAACACTGAAAGAATTACACGACTGAAAAAAAAGAGATACTTTTTAGTCAACTGTTTGAATCTAAAATGCATGATACGATTGCAATAACTTTAAACCCATAGTGATGCAAGGCTTTCGTTTGCTTACGTGTATACCACATTAATAATGGTAGTAGCGAACTTCTGGGATTCAAGCACAACTCTACACACAGGCCACAAGTCGTACTGAGTGATAGATTACAACCAGCCGCATGCAGCTAACGTATTCGAATCACTAGCGGTACACCTACAGTGTGACTTACGAGGAAGCTCGTAGCCACGGATGCGCACGAACGTCACCGCACGACAGAGAACAGCAGCCTATCCAGGTACAGATATAAAACATCTCTATGGACACATACATACACCTCACCTCCTACGGGATTGCCCACACTGGGACAGTTGAGCCATCGCGGCGGTAGATGTGTCATCGTATGAGTGCGCACACAGTCCACCTTACGTGTTGGTACTGTCCATCGGTTGGGGTGTGTCTGAATCCCTTAATGGACTGAGGTGAAGTTGGATAGTTCGATAGACTTGATAGACTAACTACGCTGTTAATAGTAAATGCAGCATGTATGTACGCGTGGCCTGTGATGCGTGTAGGCTGCTGTAGTACTTTAACTTGATGTGGTGGTGACGTCCTGTCTAACATACACAAATAGCTATAAATAAACGGTCGTCGACAACTTTTTGGTTGCTGTACTATAAATGAAAATGCCACAGATTTTGTGATTACAAATAATTGTAATAAAAATAAACAAAAATAAACCTCCCACCCCCCCCCCCCGGGGCTCCTGTGCGTGGTTAAATTTTAGGAGGGCATGAGAACATGTATTTGGGTTAAAAGGTGTGGTATAGGAGCTACACTCACCACTGCCACTACATGTGACCATCCACTACATAGCAACAAGTGTTGAAGCACGCGTATATAGCACTCATCCGAGAATGTCAGGAACTCCAGGCTCAGCCCATCTCAACAACACAATGGCCATACTCGTGGCTGCCGGCGGTATGTGGGCGGTTTTAATTGTCAGTAATATATTCCATTAATTCACAGACGAATGGTTGCGTCGCTTAAAATTGAGTACATTACTTACGAATGAATCAATGAAAGGATCGCTATGGGTACCGATAAACTGAAAGACTACAGACATTTTGAATAGCAAGCATACATGTGGTACGCACACTGTTTGTTTGTTAGACGTTTTACACGCTCTATTTTGGAATTTGTACCAGGTCACATATGTATTTTCCCACCCGACTTTGTAGCGTACGGGTTTCTATGAGCTGTAGACGATTTGGAAGTTATAACAGACTTAATTCTCAGTACACACACACACATATGTATATATATATATATATATATATATATATATATATATATATATATATATATATATATATATATATATATATATATATATATATATATATATATATATATATATATAATTATATATATGTATATATATATATATATATATATATATATATATATATATATGTATATATATATATATATATATATATATATATATATATATATATATATATATATATATATATATATATATATATATATATATATATATATATATATATATATATATATATATATATATATATATATATATATATATATATATATATATATATATATATCATCTTCATCATGTCACTTTTTATTGTACTTATACTAATCTTCCACCGTATTTTGACTCGTACAATTTCCCCAGGATTGGCCGGGTTTGTTAAGTCGCGTTCTGTACCCAGCCTGGTTGCGGGTGAGTAGGTCTTCCGGTCTTACGCTAGATGTTACTCAATGTGTCTGCTAGTGTTGTGATGTGTTTTGTGTGCTACAATACAAAGTTCTGCTGTGCTGTGAGTGTTGCCCATGGGTGCTAGTAGGTGAGTATATCATAGTGTGTGTCCTATCGGCGGAGTGTCGTGTCTGCATGATGTTTGTGCATGCGACGCATTTACACAGTATGTGGTCACAGTCACAGTCCAGCTCTCTTACACCTCATTGCAATGCGATACAGTCACCTCATTCGCTCTATACCTTCACCGTACCTGTATGTGACACGCCCAAGATTACTTGTGCTGAGGCCCGCTTCCACACTATGTACGATAGAATGGTTAGTGCACTTGTGGCGTACGGTGTTTTTACTGGATTGGTCTGTTGTAAAAACCCTGTACGCCAATCCCCATACCACCTGACCTGCGTGTATGGGCGTGTACTATCGTAAACGCGTTTATGGTTCACAGCTGAGCATACCGCTAGTCAGGACACGTATACTTTCTATGCACCTCCCTATCATCCAGTACAGCACTCTCTACACAGACATCACCAACCTCCCTATCATCCAGTACACCACTCTACACACACATCACCAACTTCGACCCTACCACCATTCAATCGTTGTACTTCTCTCACCTCTCCACTTCTCTACGTGTCCCGTTCTGTGTCTTCTGTCAACACTCAGGCATGACCTTTGGTGGCCTATACGCGTACTCGTCTTATTTGATTAGTTCGAATGAGGAGATTGGTCATGACTTGGCAGCGGCTGCTTCAGCCGCACTGACACTGTCGATGGGCCGCAGGGCTGTCAGGTATGTCTTGTTGTGTGGCGGGTGCCTGTGTGTTACTGCTAGTGTGTTGTTCAGGTATGTCTTGTTGTGTGGTGGGTGTCTGTGTGTTACTGCTAGTGTGTTGTTGTGGTCACTCCCTTTGGTATTGCTAGTTGCACGGGCACTAGATGACTTGTTGTTTTGGCACGATTTAAAATGCTTTCCACAAACGGTCAGATGTCCAACACAGTCAGCGATGCACATTCTCTCGCATGACCATCGACCGTAGATACACTCCAAATCATGTGTGAAGTTATGAAGTGGTACTAGGTACATCCAATACATATCATGTTCATTTGTGTTGGAGGTAAGCGGGTCAGTGAAGTGGTACTAGGGCCATCCAGTACATATCATGTTTATTTGTGGTTGAGGAAAGCGGGTCAGTGAAGTGGTACTAGGGCCATCCAATACATATCATGTTTATAAGCGGGTCAGTGAAGTAGTACTAGATCCATCCAATACATATCATGTTTATTTGTGGTTGAGGTAAGCGGGTCAGTGAAGTGGTACTAGGGCCATCCAATACATATCATGTTTATTTTTGGTTGAGGTAAGCAGGTCAGTGAAGTGGTACTAGGACCATCCAATACATATCATGTTTATTTCCTCATGTACACTCACACACCCTCATGTACACTCGCACACCCTCATGTACACTGACCATGTCATGAGTACATATGCAGTACCTTTCTTCATCTCACTCACACCCTCATGTACATTCACACACCCT
>LUCW03001521.1:27500-47500 GCA_001586965.3 Sphaeroforma sirkka | reverse complement strand
TAGAAAATAAAAAAATATAAAAAACATATATAGACACATATATATATTTTTTGATGTATATATATATATATACATATGTAAATATATATATAAAATATATATATAAATAAATATATATAAAAAAATATACATATATATATATATAATAAATATTTATATATAATTTATATATATATATATATATATATATATGTGTGTGTGTGTGTGTGTGTGTGTGTGTGTGTGTGTAAAAGTATATATTTAAATTTTATAAACATAAATATAAATATAATTAAAATTATATATATATATATATATATATATATATATATATATAGATATAATATGCGTTCATGCGGACAAATATCTTACCCGCTCTCCCCGTTCGGCCTATCCTGTGTGTGTGTGTGTCGATGTCACGCGCGGCATCGAAGTTGATGACTGTTTTGATGTGCGGAATGTCCAATCCACGAGCTGTATAGCGTAACCATAGCAACCATAAGAAAAAGCGTTTTAGACACAACCATTAAAAAATGGCGTGCCAGATCCGGTTTATCGCCTACCAATGCTCATTCACTAATTTCATCTCATACGTTAACTGGGTAACCACACGTGGGTTGCTGTAGCTTTGTAAACCACACTCTGAACAATCGCACACGACCACCCGAGGGTATGCGTATGTGCAAACTTATAGACGCAAACCCTGTGGGAAGTATCTGTAGACCCGTATCTCAACATATTACGATATCACAATGCACCGACTGACGCGGACAGTGAGGACCTGTAGCATACAAACACAGGGACGCACAAATTTGTGAATCTACATGTATGCACATTTAGAACATGCACATAAAGATACATGTACGTTTGGGCATATACGTATCCATATACGTACGTATGAACATGTGTGTGTGTGTATTGTTAGAACGTTCTCACCAGCGATATCTGTGGCCACGAGAATGGAGAACTTCTTCTTCTTGAAGTCGCTGATGATTCCGTTTCGTGACTCCTGGTGCAGATCACCGTGGATGCACCCCACTGCAAAACAACCACACAAGCTGAGTGAGTGTAAACCATACAACCCTACAACCCTAAACCCACTGCAACACAAACACACAGGCTGAGTGAGTGTAAACCTTAAAACTCTAAATCCACTGCAACACAAACACTCAAACTGAATAAGTGTAAACCCTACAACTTTAAATCCACTACAACACACAAGCTGAGTAAGTGTGTCTGCAGAAAACATGACCCAGTGATTCACATACATACAGCAAGTGTGTTAACCTAATTGTCAGACCACTCCTTCTCTGCGCGAACAACGTAGACAGCTATGCAGATACTCAAACAAGTAAATCAATCGGTGCATCTGTACTGGTTACGTTGATATGCGGGTGTGTGACTATGAAACAGAGGCTACCGCTAACGCCACTCACAACTGCGAGTACTTGATGCAGCTGCATCAGGCTCAGCAGCAGTGCAACCTATTTCACAGGTAGTAGCTACTGCCGGATCGACACGTCAAACGACACATGACATATGACACATGACACATGGCGCAACCAACTATACTGACATGGTTTGGTATAGCGTTGAAATTATCGTCACATACCTTTAAAAGGGAAGGAAGGTATACTATCTCATTACCCACCACATACCCTTACGTATACCAACCACCACACACCTTCAAAGTCTTTGGTCAGCAGATTCTCACCCAGCTGAGCGCAATTGTCTCGCTTGCCCACAAACACCAACTCACTGCCGAGAAGTAAGGTATATCAACCACCACACACCTTCAAAGTCTTTGGCCCGCAGATTCTCACCCAGCTGAGCACAGTTGTCTCTCTTGCCCACAAACACCAACACACTGCCCTCGGACGTAAACTGCACCAGACGCTGAGTCAGCCAATGCCACTTCTCACTCGCGTCTTTGAACAGTGCAACATGCTGCGTGATATCCGCATTCGCCTGTACAGAAAGGTTGGAAGAGGGGGTGAGTTTATGTCGGGGACTCGATGTCAGGTGTGTATGTACCTGGTGTCTTTGTATGCATTTTGTCTAATGCCAGTGACACGTATATATATGTATATGTATATATATATATATATATATATATATATATATATATATATATATATGTGTGTATATATATATATATATATATATATATATATACATATATATAACTTCTCACTAGTAGCTTTGAATATGGTCACATGCTGGGTAATATCTGAAGCGACTGATATGTGGGTGTGTGAGTATATATCAGAGTAAATACATACATGCGTGTGTGCATTTGAGTAATTGAATATGTGGCTGTATACAGTGTGCTGGCAACCCCGCAAACCCTAAAACCCTAAAACAAACCTCTCAACAGAATCGCCTACTGTTTTACCTGTTACCAAACTTGCACAGAGAATATAATACGACATAGTCCTCTACATAGACCTACCAATATTCACAACATGCCACTATCCTTACCTAAAAATATCACTCTTTTGCCCTACATAGATCTGTCCAATATTCACAACATACCACTATCCTTACAAACAAACATCACTCTTTCTACCTACATATACCCGTCCCATATTCACAACTAACCACTGTCTAGTACCATGCACACACCTCGCCTGTTTCTCCCACAACCACACGCACGGGATCACACAGTGCTCTACGCGCAAGCATCTCGACCTTCTTCTTAAACGTCGCACTGAACATCAGCGTCTGTCGGTCTGGTCGTGTGTTGTTGATGATTGACTTTACCTGCGGCTCTGCAGTGTGTTGTAAAATGAACACATTCGTACTTGTGTGAGTTCAGTGGCACGACAGCGCCTGCGTCTGTGTTGCAGTATCCGTGCGAGTGTGTGTGAGTGTGTGTGAGTGAGTATATATATATATATATATATATATATATATATATATATTATTGTTATATGTTGTGTGTGTGTGTGTGTGTGTGTGAGTGAGTGAGTGATATATATATATATATATATATATATATATATATATATATATTATGTAGTGTGTGTGTGTGTGTGTGTGTGTGTGTGTGTGTGTGTGTATTGAGAGAGTTGCCTTGTATATGAGTGTGCTGTCATGTGGGTGGGAGTGTGAGCATATGTGTGTGGCGTATACCCAGAGTTTGTACCAACACACACACCCACACACACCCATGGGTGTGTATGGCTAGAAGCAGTGTAGTCTCTGTTTACAGTGATCATGCGGCTGGTACATCGGTTTCTTGTGTTTTATCTGATGAATGGTTCTAAGGTTTAGCGTTTTATTGCGACATTGTGAAACAACAACAAATACATCAATAAGAACAAACAACAAATCATACAAAAATATGTATAAACAAACAATGTGTACAAACAGCGACTAATATAAGTATCTATCCAAACAACAACACAGACATGCACTAGCATAAACAGCACCACATGCATACACTAGTATAAACAGAAACACATACATACACTATTATAAACAACAATACATACATACACTATTATACATAGCAACACATACATACACTGGTATAGACAACAACACATACATGCACTGGTATAAACAACAATACATACATACACTAGTATAAACAACAACACATACATATACTAGTATAAACAACAACACATACATACGCTGTTACAAATAGCAACACATACATACACTAGTAAAAACAACAACACATATACACACTAGTATAAACAACAACACATACATACACTAGTATAAACAACAACACGAAAACACACTAGTATAAACAACAACACATACATATAATAGCACAGACAACCAGATACCAAATCCCATAGCAAACATTTTGTCGGCCTCATCCAGCACCAAGTATGTGATATTGTCCATCCTAGTGGCCTTGCTCTTTACCATGTCAATCCACCGACCCTGCAGAGCCATGGGCGTGTGCAATGATTTATATCATATTGTTTTATATTGTACTGCTTATATACTGTCTATACATGTATCATACTGTGCATGCATATCATACTGCTTATATATATATATATATATATATATATATATATATATATATATATATATATATATATATATATATATATATATATATATATATATATGTATGTATATTTATATATATATATATATATATATATATATATATATATATATATATATATATTACTGTAGATTGAACAGTGCTGACTTTGAGGCACAGGGCTTGATGGTACAAGGATAGTCTCCTATATATGAGTGGTCCATTGATATCATGGGAGTATTGGTAATACTGTAAGTTTTACTGTACGAGTGCATCCTGACGGTTATCATGACAACTAATCAGAGTTTCTGTTGAACAGTGGCAAGTTCATTGGAATTGGTCGTTCTATGCAAATGAAAGCGCGCAGATAAGTAGGCGAGCCTCATTGCGACAGCTTAAAATTCATGTACAGACCAAAACCCTAAATCCCTAAATCCCCAAAACTCTAAAACACTAGTGTATCCACAGATGGGCCCGTGATGATAAAGGCACGGAATGAATGCTTAACGCTTTGTAATAAAACATCAAAACCATAAATCCCAAAGAAGTTTAGAAATGATAGAGAAACGAGGTTTGCCGTATGTACAGGGGCGATGAGGGCATACAATGCGTATCGAATGCCAAATGTATTTCACCCAGGGGTACAAGTACGGTACAAAAGAGAAGCAACCACTCGCGTACTCATATGTATACATAAATGTATTTGATATACATCTACATATGCATATACACCTATGATACAAAAGAGAAGCAACCACTCGCGTACTCATGTATACATAAATATATTTGATATACATGTACATATGCATATGCACCTATGGTACAAAAGAGAAGCAACCACTCACATACTCATATGTATACATATATGTATTTGATATACATGTACATATGCATAAGCACCTGTGTACACATAACCTATTGGACTTGATACGGAGCGTGCAGCCATAAAACTACAAATCAAAATGATATGCCTAAACATAACTATACAACAATACCCATCAATATACATCTATGTACATCACTGTACGACAAAGTTCACTAACGTCTCTATACACACATGTATTAATACTCACACGTACACTCTCGCACCCACGGTACTTACAGGAGTAGCGACGCACACATCTGAGCCATCTTTCAGTGCTTTAGTTTGTTCCCACTTGCTGTCACCTCCATTGACTGCCACCACCCGCAACCCGTACGGTTTACAATATCTGAGGTCATATGTACGCATATAAGTGGGCATGTATATATATATATATGTGTGTGTGTGTGTGTGTGTGTGTGTGTGTGTGTGTATGTGTATATATATATGTGTGTGTGTGTGTGCGTATGTATGTGTGTGTGTGTGTGTGCATGTATGTATCAATAGAATAGTTAACTTGCAGTAGTAGTATACTTCAATTTTTAGTCATAGGTAGATGCAAAATTTTGAGACACATCATACTGACCCGACAGTATGACAACTACGAGGTTCGTGACGCTGGCACACAAATAAAGATGAGCCAGGTTTATTTAAACACAAGCACCAGTCACACACAAAAAGCAGGATAGTCATGGCTACGAAGATCGTAGCGCACACCCCCCCTTCAGGCAGGTTCATACGTACGTATGTATGTATGTATGTATGTATGCATGCATGTATATATGTATGTATGAATGTATGTATGTATGTATATCCATGTATATGAATTTTTTTATATGTATGATCATGGCATGCATGTATGTACATATGTATGCATGTAAGCATTCATGTATGTATGTATATGAATGTTTGTATGTATGTATGTTTTTTTTGTTATATACATGTATATGTATGTATGCACGTATGTATGTATGTATGGCATGCATAATGTATGTATATGTGTGTATATGTATTTTTCTATGTATGTTCATATGTGTGTATTTATGTTCACATGTATGTAGTAAAGAATAATAATGTACGTACGCACGCATGTACGTAAAAAAATACGTATGTACGTATGTAATATATGTATGTATGTATGTATGTATGTGGCATGTATGTATGTATGCATGAATGCATGTACGTACGTATGAACGCATGCATGTATGCGTGTACGTACGTACGCATGTATATACGCGAACGTACGTATGTTGGATGTACGTATGTATGTATGTACGTACGTATGTATACGTAAGTATGTATGGATACGTATGTATGTATGTATGCATGTATGTATGTATGTATGTATGTATGTATGTATGTATGTATGTATGTATGTATGTGTATGTATGTATATAACAGGTAGGATGTGTAGGTATGCATGTAAGCATGTGTGTATGTATGTTAGATATACGTAAGTAAGTATGTATGTATGTATGTATGTATGTATGTATGTATGTAATATACATATATATATTCATTTATATATGAATGTATTTGTATGTACTTGTATATTTATTTATATATATATATATATATATATATATATATATATATATATATATATAGGTGCCGCACGATGTCACCGCTGCATGCATTGACACATATCCGCCAATAGGGTCGAGAGTGTGGAAATCATTCCATCTGCACCCTTTCATATACTTGCAGATAAATATATAGACAGTTACAGTTACTTCAGAGCAGTCACCCATGTGATGGCACACCTCTTAGCCTCGACGTAGATCTGCTGCGCCAGCTCACGAGTCGGTGCCACAATCTGTTTGATCAACGCACACGAAAAGTACCAAAACAATACATGAGCATGGTTATAGGGCACTCATAATCCATAGAGATACATGCATCTGATCCTCGGTGCATGCCCCTGCCCCTAATAACCGGACCATAACTGACGAAGTAGTCTTGTACGTATTGTCATAGGGCACTCATAATCCATGGAGATACATGCACCTGATCCTAGGTGCATGCACCTGCCCTAAATAACAGGTCTATGACTGATGAAGTGGTCTTGTAATTGGTATACAGTGGTATACAGGTCAATCACTTCAATGTACGAGTCTGTGTCTGCTGTTTGTGAGTAGTCAGAAAGTTCCAATCGAAAGCAAATGTCATGGGATGCACCATTGTGGATGTATGCATGCGCGGTTATGAGCTTGTATAACCACACACCCTGAAACCCTACATCCCTGCACTACAAAGTCCTGTACTTGGGTTCCATCAGCGCAGCTGACTGATACAGCCTCATAAATGCTAAACCCTAAAACCTTACACCCTCAGATTACATATCCCACTGACTTGTACCATCCCTAATACCACACATCACGACTCTAGAATTTATTGTGTATTGTTTAGGGTTTAGGGTTTGTGAGACTGTCTCTATGAAGAATTCATCCAACGCATTCACATACACAGGTCATACTCACTACTTCACTCTCAACCCGACACGCATGCACCACGCGTGGGTGTGTTTCGTTTACTAGCACAAGGCCAGGCACACACTATACATACGACAGTGGCAATCTACACACCGAGCTTATCAGATCATACCAACCAAACTCTAAAACCCTAATACCCTACCCAGCATATTCAAGCAACCAATCAGGATGCATACTACCACGTATATGGAGGCAAACTATCGAACAGACTAAACTATATCAGAATAAAGCACACACATCCAACAGCCACACAAATGCACAGGACACACTCACCAGCGCAATGGGACCCTCTCCCACCAGCAGCTCTTCCTGATCCATTATGTGGACTATCATTGGGAAGAGGAAGGCTGCAGAATGACGCATAGACGAACAAGGACATGGAAGTAGATGGGTGTGAGTACATGGACGTAGAGATGTGTGTGCTTATACATAGTACAGCAAAAGAAGGCAGGTATGTGGATGTGGGTGTGTGGAATTAACTTTAGTGACTAGAAATCTATACACACAAGTGCTCATACATGGATCCGGGTTGTGGCAAGCATACGCTGCTTCTATACACACACTTGTATCTCTAACCAGAAAGAGGGATTTGACGCAGTACCAGATAATAAACACTACAAGTGTACTCAAAAACCGGAATAGTCACAAATATACACATGTAAGCGTGCATGTACACGTATCCACAGGAATAGTCGCACATACACACATGTAAGCGTGCATGTATACGTGCATGTATTCACAGAAATAGTCTCACATACACACATGTAAGCGTGCATGTATTCACAGGAATAGCCTCACATACACACATGTAGGCGTGCATGTATAGGTGCATGTTTTCACAGGAAAAGTCGCACATACACACATGTAAGCGTGCATGTAGTCTAATCTTCACACCTGTGGTCTGGCCGTCGCTTGCTTCGGTCGTGCCAATTGCGTTACTGCTACGCAAAACATGGCCATTGCTTGAAACGGTATCGTTCCATATATGGATGCCTTCACAACTTACACACATAGATGAATACATAATGAACAACCAACATCCAACCACACATATTCCAGCCAAAACTCTAAACTCCAACCCTGAACGATCATCGTGATATACAGAGATGTATATTCAATAGATGCACAATGGTTTGATATATATATATATATATATATATATGTGTGTGTGTGTGTGTGTGTGTGTGTGTGTGTGTGTGTGTGTGTGTGTGTGTGTGTGTGTGTGTGTGTGTGTGTGTGTGTGTGTGTGTGTGTATTTATGTATGTAGAGAGAGAGACGCGCATGTGCAAACAGCAGCTCACCCGCAGTTTTGCCACTGCCTGTTTTGGCCATGCCAATGACATCTCTGCCACTCATCGCCACAGGAATGGCCTGAGACTGAATGGGTGTCGGTTGCGAAAACCCCATTTTGCGGATGGATGCCATCAGTGTCTATAAATAAAATGAGCAGATTGTGTGAATGGATTAGCCTAAAAAAATAAATAGAATGGGGATTCTATAAATAGAATGAGCAGGGCGCTAATGGGCTGCCAGATGTCATCATCCGACAGCTCATTGTAAGCGGAAGTACTTGACGAATTGGCCAATCAAAGTGAAAGGTTGAAATAAGATTAGCCAATAAGAGGGGTGCGCTATTTGGACATTGTAATAAATTTTTGGAAATTACACCTGTTTTGTGTGGAATTTGGCAGGGTCATAATCAACTCAAGATCCAATTTTGCGCCTCTATTGTCGATGCGTATTTATTTATATCGAGGTCTCAAATGTGCCTTAACTCTGATCGAGTACCAAACCCGAGGTGCAGTGTTTCAAAGTTATTAATTTTGATCTGAATACTGAACTATACAGGCCGAAAATAGACCTGAAAACGGCTAAAATAGAGCAAAATGTAACAAATTTTGGACATATTTTCGGCACACAGACTCGATCTAACGCAGGAATAAAAGGCTAAACCCAAACACATAACCACATAGCGAACACATTGGATAAATACTGAGGTTGTAACGAAACCGTTCAAGGGGTGTATGCAAGTATCCTCCTACTCATGCACACACATATGCACACAAATGTTTTCTAAATACACGTGTGTCCTGTGTAGAAGTATCCTTCTACTCATGCACACAAATGTTTTCTAAATCCACGTGTGTACTGTGCAGAAGTATTCTCCTACTCATGCACACATTTGTGCACACAGATGTTTTCTAAATGCACGCGTGTACTTTGTAGAAGTATCCTGCGCGTATTGAAATCGGAATCGCACTCAATTGTATGACCATCTAAATGTAGACAGACCTGATATAAATTATACTTATGCTCATGCATATAGAGATGTTATGCTACGTTTTTGTATTACACCTCTATACATCCATAAAATACTGTGAAAACTCACTTTAAACCCAATCCTGAATTCCATTTGCAGCCAATTATCTCCCATCGTATCTGTCGTCGCACAAACACACACCACACTACACTCTACAAAGCCAAAAAGCTGCAATCACTTACATCATCAAATCCAAAGTGTCCAAAGCTGGTGACTGGCTTGGCTGCTTCGTGGCCAGACACTCGAACGCCCAGGGTTTTACGCAGTTGAACAACCTGAGCATGTACGCAAATAGTTTAGGTTAAACGTTTATTCGAACTACGTCTAACCGTATGGCTGCCGGTGCTTCTTAGAACAGCTACCACGCAAAGCATGGTTAGGAACAGCCGGTTTAGCAGTCACATGACACCTATGTAATGGTATACAACCATAGCGTACACAGAGTACATACGCAAACTTGACACCAACATGTGACACCTGATAAATGGAATCTGACACCCGGCACCTGACACGTGACACCGTACACGTACTTCACGATACTACTACCAGAGTCTCGGTGAATGTGAGACTTGAAATATTTACTTGTTCATCAAGAAGTCATAAGTCCATGCATGACATATGACACATGACAGGCGACAGGCGACAGACAAACAATACTGTTCAACCCCCACGTGACGTGTGCTTTGTGTCTCTGCAGGTGTGAGCACTGTAGTATACGGACGGTTCATGTAGAAGCTCATACTGAGGGAATTAACACACTGGCCAAGGTGCAACATAGGAAAGATTATAAACATATGACACTGGTATATAACACACAACACCTGACACAACACACACAACCCCACAAACATGTGACACTGGTATATAACACACAACACCTGACACAACACACACAATCCCACAAACATATGACACTGGTATATAACACACAACAATTGACAGAACACACACAACCCCACAAACATGTGATACTGGTATATAGCACACAGCACCTGACACAACACACACAACCCCACAAACATATGACACTGGTATATAACACACAACACCTGACACAACACACACAACCCCGCACGCTCCCACCGTGATACGACTCTCGCGTACCTCTGCGTGTGTAAGGGCTGTGATGTCCGCGTGCTCGATGTAGAAGTTGCTGTTGAAGGGTCTGTATGTGATCTGTGTGTGGTCTATGTCTGGCAGTGGCAGTATCTCCTTAGTGTCTGCTTCTACCAGAATGAGGTTGTCGTCACTGTCGTACTGTAGTTCATCTTCAGGCTCGCCCAGGAGTGCTTTGCGCGCTGATTCTTCCTGTGTGGGTGGTAGGTAAGTGTATTTGTACCGGGAAACATAACCGAACAGAAAACCCAAAAAAAAAAAACAAAAAAGTCAGTGAATATGTCAATTTGTAGTATGAAATCAGCCGTACAATACCACATACTGGCTGTACATAACCAGCTGTGGCGGTATAGTGATACCATGCGTTCGAACGAGTCAGTGTCCAGTGTCCATGAGAATGACATACATTCACTGTATTAGCGTACCTGCATGTGCTTGAAGTATATCTCCTGCTCATCCTCTTCCTCAAACTCAGGCCGTCGCACCTTCTCGGGCTTCTCAGTGCCTATGGTGTCCTGATAGAACATACAGTGACTGTGGTTTAGGTCGATTGCTACAGCAATCTCAATAAACGTAAAACACTTAAATAATTCGATGGGTATACGAGTGGTGGTTACCATAGCGATATCATTTAACGTAGAAACATAAAATGGGTCGCTGTGCGTCTGCGACTGTATAATCGCAAACGTGGCTAGGGTGTTGGGGTTTTACGGTTTTAGGGTTCAGATTATGGAGATGTGTTTCTTGCCAGGTCTATCTTCGCTGTATGCTATTCAGCTGAATGTCTTCACACATCTCGTGCGAGTGATGTCAGATGCAACAAAGAGATCAGAACAACACGAGCGGCATTATGTACTTGCGAATAGTTAATCAACAGCCACAAGGGTGAGATAATATTCATGAGTAGATACAACTGTTTAGTATGAACCTGTGCACAACAAATAACACTGCAGATTGCTACCCAATACTACCACGAGGAGAATAGCAAGCACAACCCCACAGTAGCGCATGTGCTGTGAGTACGGTGTGGTAAGGGCTGTGCAGTGATCTGATTGGGGATTCGCCAGGAGGATACCCTGCTTGTATTCCGAGTACAGAGGTGTGTTGAGTGATGAGTCGTGAAGAGGTGTGTTGACTGGCGAGTGGTGAAGAGGTATGTTGAGTGTTGAGCGGTGAAGAGGCGCGTTGAGTGGTGAGTGGTAAGGTCACACCTTGTCCTTGCGTGCCTGTGCATCGACTGACGCCATGAACGCGTCAAACTCATCCTCACTACCCTCGTCAACTGGTGCCGTTGCCATGCCAACCGCCTTCGTGGTGTCCGGCTGGTCGGATGGGTCACTCGTGTCATATGCGTAGTCAGTCGGAGGGGGTGCACTTGCGTCCTCTGCTACTAGATAAAATGGGACCAATACTACAGTAAGTATCAAGAGTGATCAAGGATATTTGTGTTCCAGTATTGATATTTACATAGTCCGTTTGGGTATCTGGAATGGGCATTCAGATTTGGGTATATATATATATATATATATATATATATATAAACATATATATATATATATATATATATATATATATATATATATATATATATATATATATATATATATATATATATATATATATATATATATATATATATATATATATATATATATATATATATATATATATATATATATACATATATATATATATATATATATATATATATATATATATATATATATATATATATATATATATATATATATATATATATATATATATATATATATATATATATATATATATATATATATATATATATATATAATATATATATATATATATATGATATGATGTGATGATTGATGTGTGTGTGTGTGTGTGTGTGTGTGATGTGTATATATATATATATATATATATATATATATATATATATATATATATATGTATGTATGTTTACATATATATATATATATATAATAGAACGCTTCTCATGACAATGTGGTTATCCAAAGTAGTCGACTATACACACACGTTCACTATGCATGAAGCGTACATACTTAAGTCGAATTGTTGTGTGTAAATGGTGTTTAGTGGGCGTATAGGTGGTATATGATAAAGTACGAACTATTCACGGATATAGATGCCGGAGAGGTTGCAGACACTAGGCTGTTCAGACTAAACAAATCACCGCACACACACGTTCTCTAGCTGCTGGCAGACAGAGAAAGTGGCCTGGCCAAGCCGTGCGAGTGTATATACAGGTTATGTGCGATGTGTTACGACAGACTCCATAAAAGATTCTATGGCCATGTGTTATCTAAAGTGTGCGGGAGACGGAAGAGTACACCCCACGGGGATTAAGTCATGATTTTAAAGGGTGTGATCAGTATGTGAGACGAGTCACTGGGGTTTGCATGGTACTAATTGCTGCTGCATGCAAGTCTACCGGCTTTTAAGGTATACAACGTATATTCGTCCCTGTGTGTGTATAGTTATATCCTCCTTAGTTGTACCCTCCGTAATTATACCCTCCTTATATAACGCACCCCTTGGGCAAGTGGTCTTAATTCAGTTATGTGAGCGGCTATGATATCACGTCTGATTGGTCCGATGTTAATTACGATTCGGCTGAGGTGTTGTAGTAATATCCTACCATACATACTAGCAACGCACGTATCCACATAGACCTACTCTGCATTGACACTAAGAACCACCCTACTGACACAATTGATTCTGTAGCATCAACGATGTATATGCATCCTGAATGTCACAAAGGTCTCTGCCAGTTTAAACTGATGTGCTGTAACCACGTGATCGCAGTCGTAATCGAACATACGGCACAGTACAACCAGCTACTAGAACGGCTACTGAGAAAAATCATGAGCTATGTAGCGTCGTTCGTGGTACGAAAGTAATACTAGAATACTAAAAGCACGTATATAACCTGAGTACTTGTAGCTGAGACCATGTGTGACTATATCAATGCCCCTATTGTATAGTATATAGACGCCCTGAGTATATCAGTGGCCCTAGCATATAGTATATAAACGCCCTGAGTACTCGTAGCTGAGACCATATATGACTATATCAGTGCCCCTAATGTATAGTATATAAGCGCCCTGCGTACTTGTAGCTGAGAACATTTATGACTATATCACCATCTTTCGTGTATAGTATATAAATACCTTGATCACGTGCATTTAAGACCATGCGCGACTATATCAGTACCTTGAATGTAGGCGCCTCATCGCGTAATGCAAATGAATCAGTGCACGATTCAGCATGTTAAATCTATATATAACTTTACGATCAAATACATCCTTATAGTAAAGCTATACATATATTCATTTCCACATTTCTGTTAAAGCTACCTCGAAATAATATGCAGTCTGTGTACAAAGAAGTGCGTGGTGTGTTGTAACTGATGCACAGAATGTGAGTGGTAGCTTTGAACTATTTCTCTATCTTCAGTCACGCACAAGTATACACTCCCATAATATCAGAATACTAGTCTCGATTCATGCTGACCACAACTACGCACAGATATAGACAAAATACAAACTCATTATAGACAGTAATAAACACCCATACGCGAGAATTCTTCAATACATTCTCATCTGCTGGTCAAGAAGAGCCAAGCGTGAACTGTTGTATATTGCGAACACAGTAGATACGATGATAGATCGGATCTATAACAACCTCACAAGGTGTCCATGAATATGCATGCTGCATTTGCAGTTTGTAGTGCGTAGCTTACCTTCGTCTGTCACAGCAGCAGTATGTTTGGGTATGGTTTGTGGCTTATTCGCAGTGGCAAACACATTCGTCTTGCCCAGTTGGCGGCCTTTTAGGTCCATTTTGAACACACCGAATCCACTCATAATTGCAATACTATATGCGCAGCCTTTGTAATGAAATACTCAGTCTATACACGAGAGACTCGAGTTCAAGTATGAGCCACAATTAAACATATTCAATCCCCCTCCAGAGCCTCTACCACCGAGGGAGCGGGACTGACTATAACCGAGAAGCTGTTTAAAATAAAAAAATCGACTAGATTTACAGTACACAGGACATCATCTGTTTATCTTCAGCGGCGCCACTACTGTACGTTCTCCGTAGTCTCTACGATGGTGTTGTACACTATATATACGTATATATATACAGGTATTTTAGTGTGGACAAGAATCAAGGTGTGGTATTACATGACATGTAATATGTAAATAAATTTTCATGTGACGCTCAATATAAGTTCGTATATCGGAGACCGCCAAAATCGTTTGGCTTTTACAAATATTTCACGGAGTCAGGTTTTTTCTTCGTTCTCTCTCTACTCTAGAGAGTTTCGCGATAGTCTAGCGAGCTGCGAGGCCCGAGGGTCATGAATATTATATTAAAAATGGTGCACACACAATAGAAGGTCGAGACTTGGGAGTGTGTTTACGTAGTATATGCGACTCCTACTGCGGTGGATATATCTTAAAAATAGCCTGGGAAAAGCCAGCTACTCGAGATTGTATCGAATAATCACAGTCGGGATATTAGCTCCACTTCTTGTTTTCCCAGCACAAATGGTAGTTCTTCTTGGTCCCTAAGGATGTCATTTTCATCCGCGTTCATATCACTAGTGGGTTGTGCATGAAATACTTTCGAGCAGCTTAAATATGACACCTATGCTATATAAAAACCAAATGCATTCTGAGAAAGCTCATTGTAAGAATATTACTTTTTGTCTATCAGCGTGTGGACGAATCATGACGATCGTATCATACGACTTTGAATAGTAAATTTTGACGATCATGTTGTTGATATGGTATTCTATGTCTTAAAAACTATTGGTATATAAATTACGATGGGTAACATTGGAACCCTGTTTTCTACAATGGCTAATTTCACAAGTGATTCGTCATACATACGTACTTGCATGCCGACAATAGGCACACTGAATTTGAAAGGCAAGAATCTGCACTTTTAATCGAAAAATCGCAGTTGATGTCGCTCGTCAGCTCAAAACAATTTGACTGATGTCGATTAGAAATTGCGTGGTTTTAGAAGAAGGCCGATGCCAATTAGATAAAACATGGTTTCAGGATACAGGGCAAGTATATTTACGGGTATAGAAAGTAATGCCGGTACATTCTGGCACCATGTGTGCCTATCACGCAAGACTATATTTTATTCATTAATGCGCTTTGTTTGCAAACATCGAATGCTAGCACGCTGATTGATATGCTGTCGTTGAAGGCGGCATCTAATAAATTAACAAACCGATTCACAAGCGCAGGCTAAAACCGCGATACTCTGATCACAAGCAGCGCTGACAGAACTTGTCGGCGCACTGCAACAGCGAGCACCGTGGCCAGGGAACGCGAGATGATGCATGGTAGATGCACAGAAAGTTGGCGCTGGAAAACACCACTGGTTTTAACTCTTTCTGGTGTAGTGTTCCCTCTAGATGCCACTGATACATGGCCACAAAGTTGTACGTCGTATTGTCCTTCACTTTCTGGGTGTACGATAGCGGGTCGATACAGTTGCCTGAGTTTACATACACCTTGTCCGAGTTCTTGCTGGTTAAAAGGCTATTCACCTGGGTGGGAATGAATTTGTATAGTAAGGGCTTTTGAAGCGGATTTTATGTTCAAGTCGCAAACACTGTTGAAGAGATGACTTAGTATATAATGCAACATTACTTCACCAATCAGTACAAAGCTTGGTGCTGGATTTTGAGTATTGAACAAGATACGAGATTTTCAATATTGCGCACAGTAAGTGTTAATGAAAAGACGGAACATACTAATTCCTTTGCTTTGTTGGCACTAAGAGTGACTAGCAAGGACTTGCTGACAGACCCACTCCCGCCATTCTGAGTCTGAGCACTCTCCAAAGCCAACTGCTCTTCGTTTATCCCATTCTCCGCATCTATAGGGTCATCTATTTCGTCGCCAGGTAGGATTTCATCGGCCGGTGTCACAGTCTCTTCATTTGGCGTCTCATTGTCTGCACCTATGTCGGCGAATACAAGACCCTTCGCCAGCGTAGCCCCAAACGCCGCAAGGAGCTTACCTTGTACCGTTGTGGCTCTCCCCCAGCGAAATCCGACCGTAAGTGAAGCAGTAATCGCCGAATTGCTTGGATGGAATACTTGCCGCCATGATCCAGTGATAGCCCTCCAAGTCCTTCCAATAGTGAAAGATTGGAAAGCAGTGGTCAATGCGCCATCCGGCTCAGGAATATCCAGGCATTGAATTGTTGGGCCGACTATCGTGATACTTTCCCCCGCAAAGTTCTGCAGTGCAAATAAAGTCACACTGACATCAGCCCCAACTACTATTCGATTGACTGTTGTTGATAACCCATTCTGTGTATTGATGGACGCGTTGCCGTTATATAATGGCTCCTCGAATGTTTCTCCCGGCATGTCATCGTTGAGTGTGACATTACTAACCACGGCACCGAATTGCGGACTTGTGGCATTTGTCAAGTTGAGAGGTTCTGGGTTTGGTCGGAAACTACCTGTCCAGGGCGAAAGCACATTGTAGTTTCCAATTTTGAAAAGAGAACTTCCGCCCGTTCTAGAGCTCTGAGCACAGCCGGGGGCCACTTTCTCAAACATCACTGATTCTTGACTGAACGGTGCCACAAACACTGATATCTCTGTAACTTCATCTGTACCAACAATTTAGTGCGGGGACCCAACTTTTAGACGGTGAGCTCAGGGATTTCATGAGTCTCGATTGAATATCTTAAATATTTAAGTCGTACCACATTAATGTAAAGATATCGCCACCCACAAAACTCTGAGTGGGGTGGATGTACAACGTAAATTTAATACCTTCTGTGGTGTCGGCTGACGGCATGTCCCATGTATGTTCGTCCAGGTCTGGGTACTTGCCGCTGTATTTATTATTTTAAAATTCAAACAATAGCGCAAAGAGCCGTTTCGTAAAGTTGTAACATTGGGGTCCAATCGACAATATGACTATACAACACCAGACAGTATATACGAATGCGCTGCAATAACAATGATCCCATTAGCCACCTCATAGCACACACTACGGAAAGTGATCACGGTAATTTATCCGCCTGACAAAGAATATCAAGGAAAGACGAATATATGTAGCTTTTACCTGTTTGTGTAGCCACCGATTGGAGAATAATCGAATGAAACTCCTCCCGCCAACACTCTTAATTGAGTGGCTGCCCCACACCAAATCGAACGAACAGACACACCAGAGACCGCACCTCCTGTATTGATCGTGGACTGCGAATAACACTGTGTAAACTCCACATTAGAACACATATATACCACGGTTGCAGCTGGGGCCTGCGTAACGTTGAATGGTGTACGAGCAAAGGCGGATGCAACGGTGAGATTACTAACCTCTCCAAGCGGCCCTACACCCTCCATATTAAAACTAAACGAAGTTCACTCTAGTTTACTATTATGAGGGGTGTGTACAGCTGTGAGTGACATTAATAGTGATATAAATAGGAATAATTGCTATTATCTCGCAAGAATGTAGATGACCATTTAATGACAAGAATTCCGTCACTGAATTGAAAATTAGTCGTTGAGAAACTTGACCTTTCACATTGCTTCAAAAATATTCCCGTACATACCATAGATCAAAAGCTGTCTGATATCAGAATGTAATAATTTAAATCAACATGTGTTCAGAACCAACTGAAAATCCACTGGATATCAACATGACAACACTTGTGTTGGCGAATTCCAATGGATGATGGCAAAAATAACAATTTGGGCTTTGACTTCTTCTTATTTACATATGTTACACGAGCCTCTCAGTAGGTCCAGATGTTGATCAAATGTCATTTTCGTACACCTACTCAAAGTCTGAACGGGATGCGTGTTTGACTCGTTTATGTTGGTATTCGATGCTCTTCCAGAGTCTAGTCACAATGTGTATTTATTAGCTTGACAGTCAGTAGCGTTTACAATTTCCAGGGAAGGAGATGTAGCTCTATTTCACGTACATAATAATCTTTTAGTTAACAATGAGGTGTATTGCGAGCTGCAATTTACTCCTAGCATTTTGTTCAATTCCTTTTCGTGAATAGCGTGTTCGACGAAAATCACAATACAACCCGGATCAATGTACTGTTATATATAAAAATTAGATACTAAAAGTCAACCTGACGAAAACTTTCTTCCTCAGGCAAGAGAACAATATAACTGATGGGGCACTGGAACAAACAGTTCACTGCAATATTGCTAAGACCCCGTGCTTGTAGGTCTGAGCGAGTTTTAACGAGCGAATAACCACATATTCTTGCCTATACTGTTTGACTTCTATCGGCATGATTGAATTTGGACGAGAAATGAGTGTGCTGTATTTGCCGAGATTAGAAGGTGATCCATACACGCTAAAGTCTTGAGTCTCAAGATCGTTGATCTAGAGGAATTCGCATTGTAGTATACCCGAAGGTTCGAACACTCTACACCTTGATATAATTAATCGAAATAGTTTTCCCTATGGAGAGCCTTCGATTCCGGCTACTATATCCTCGCCTAGTTGGTAATATCAATATATGTATAAATAATTAGCTGCGTGGCTTTTGCCCAGCTATTGAAGGTGAAAACTTACACATGGGATAATAAATCAGACTTCATAGCCAATTTTGAGTACGGACTTGCAAATTCCGCAGACATAATTACATAGCATAATGTGACGAGCTAATACATTGGTGCTTGAAGTGGTGAACAGCAGTCGTAGGGACTGTCGTGGGATGACCGCAAGGCAGAAGCGGAGGGAGTGGGAGTTCCATCCGAGTTCAGCTTCGATATTCTGGACTTGACGAATAGCAACAATTTGTTGCTAAGCTATTCATTTTCAAAAGATATTCCGTGATTTACATGCAGGTCGGAAAATGTCAAACATGTACATGTCTAGGCTCAGATCAATGATACTGCACTGATTTGAGCATCAGCCCTTCATCTACATTTCCCCTTTAATACAACCCGTCAGACATATTCAGTCACTTAACGATCATTTCTGGTACTGTTGTCGTTCGTTGTAAAAGGTATGCTTCAACTAAATTACGTTGTTGTTTAATTACTAATATTTGATTCACACGCGTAGTGTTCGCGCGCACTTTTTTCTTCTTTGCGCCAGATTTGTACGCTATAATTTTGAATTGTTCTCCTCAATCTCTTCATCCATATCGATACTGTAGTTGTCGGTTGAGTTGTCTTCTTCTTCGCT
>LUCW03001521.1:20000-22500 GCA_001586965.3 Sphaeroforma sirkka | reverse complement strand
ATTTTAAATTGAGTTGTTTTCCCGAAACGGGTTATTTTTGTTTATTTACGACTCCCGAGCAAACCTTATAGCGTTTTTAAAGACAAATTATTTTTTTTGCGTTGCAACGTATACATACTGAATTTGGCTCAAAACCTTTGGCTAACAGCGCTTATTTACATAGTGCACCTTATTCATACCTTTTGACCACAAAACTCGGTGCAGTTATACCCGAATCAACCCTAAACCCTGTAGCCACTAGCCAACCAGTGTCAAATTGTTAAATATAATTACTTGACCCCAATATGAAATTAAACGCTCAACGTTTATTGTTTAACGGATATTGTATACATTGCAACGTAAAACGTTACGAGGTTAGGAAAGAGAGTGTAGCGATCAAGTCTGTGATTCTGTGTAGAGAACTAGTAGAAAGACTAATACTAGACAGACTGTGAACAAATTTAGTCAAAAATACACGTGGATGATGAGAGTTGATGACCGTGATAGATATCATATGTAGTGGTGCTGGCATGAGTTAGACTGTTGCGAGTTTGCGACCCATCAGTCCCTAGCCCCAGGGCCAGGGCGCAGGCCTCAGGGGCTCAGACTTGAATATTCTCATCATTGTAAATTGTAAAAAGAGTAGTAAGTAGAGAGAAAAATGGAAGTTCAAAATTGTGAGGTCTAGTTCTACACTCTACTCGACCGAAAGTAGGCATAGAAACTCATAAAATAGAGCAAGTTTTGGCAACTCAGAATATTTTCGGCCGGTCCAAAATGATGTTTTTCTTTTCTTTAGCAGACTTCAGAAGTTCAGAGAACATATGTACCACTGACTACATACATACTAGATCTAAAAATATTTTGTTCTTTTTTTTTGTTTTAAAAACCCCAAAAAACATCATCTGTCTGTACTCTATCCTATGAATATTTACATACATTTTTAGTCGGGCCGCTGGGTTCAACGACTGCCGAATGCCGAATCGTCGACTCGGTTTTTTAGTGCAACAAAAACGAAAAACGTTTCTGAAATGAGTTGTGACAGAGAGTCAGAGAGTAAATATTTGGTTGTTTTTTTCCTTTCCCTTGGGCTGTTTAATTACTCAACAGTACAAATTAACTACAGCGACTGGGGCACTGGGCACCTCTGGTGGCCCTGGGCCCCTTGCCTCTCACCTGAGGGGACCTGGGTCCTGGGGTTGATAGAGAGTAGAGAGTAGAGACTCTCTCTCTCTATCTCTCTATTGCGAGAGAGAGGCTGGGACATACAGTCATACATACATATTTTTCAATATAAATATATAGTTTTATGATTATTACTTTAGCGTAGCCAGAGAGAGAGAGTCGGCAGCTCGATACCGATTTAACCCAACAGTTATTCTATAGCAGATAATAATTGCCTCATATCACCAGTCCCAGGCCAAATAATGACGAGACGTCACTATTATAAAACATATTGAGTCATGATTCTTATTGGATAATCAAGTCCCATTTCAGGATATTGTTTTCATTTTAGGAATTCCTATCCTAATAGTTCAAAATTATACCTGTTTATTATTAGGAAAAATATTAAATAAATTGCCAAAACGCAAGCTTGGGGACCGTCCATTCTTGAAAATTTTCAGCCTTTTTTATTTATTACAACTTTTTAATTTAAAAAACATTTTGCCTATATACTTTATTCCATAATATCATTGTACTGCTTCAAGCTGCCGTTGTACCCTGGCCCATGGAATAGCTCAAAGCATGTATTGCGTTTACCCACCATTGCTCGCATGCACAGACGAACTTAGCAACGCGTGCACGTCTGTGCAGTGTGATTTTTTTGCACCCCATACAATACATCTTCTATAAGCATCTCGAGATACTATTCCATTCATCCTGGAAGCTGCGACTCGTCACTATTTGAGCGGTGCCAATGATTTTGTACCAGAGTTGGGTGAAGTTGGTTTTATTTACAATGAGAAAATTTAGTACAAATTGACGTAATAGTGACGACTCGTCTTTATTTAGCCTGGGGCTGGTGATATAGTAGCCGTAAATACATATCCTGTAGGTATTGTCTGTGTTGTTTTAAAAAAAAAAGGTACTATGTTTTTAGTTTTACCTCTAGTATTTTATATCTTTTAGTACTCGTACAGCCTTGTACTGTTAGGGTTTTATATATATATATTTTTACAAACAAAAATAGCAAATAAAGGTTTACACGCCGAAGACGCCGATAAGCGATCTGATCATTCTGATGTCTGAATTGAAGTTCTGATGATCAAACATTTCTGTCTCTTTTTCTAAATTGCTTTACTGTATTTTTTAGATTTTGTACATGACACACTCTACCGCTCTCTACTCAAGCTCTAAAAAAAAAGTATGCCTATATAGATTCCCGAACTGTCGCTGGGACTGGCCGACTGGCCGACTGGATTTTTTATTTCTAAACACAAATAATCCATAGCCACCTAAAATATAATTCAATTTGTTGAATTCAGAAGGCTATGTTCTTTTGTATATAGTATTTATTTTA
>LUCW03001521.1:0-15000 GCA_001586965.3 Sphaeroforma sirkka | reverse complement strand
ATATATATATATATATATATATATATATATATATATATATATATATATATATATATATATATATACATATTGTAAAAAGAAAATCTTGGCGAACCTGTAATGAAATGTAGCCACCTACGCATAGTGTATAGGGACTCTTGATTTGTTGTACGATTTTTCTACGCGTGATGTAAATATTCTAAACACAACCAAAAGGTAATTTACGATTTTTCTCGGTTTCACATCGGAATGTATGTGTATAATGTATTGAAGGAGGGTAAACGCATGAACAAAAAAGGCGAGTTTGTCATCACTTCAACAAAGACACGCACTCAGAAAGGCAATATCGATGATGCACTTCTAAAGCTGAAACAGGTGAGTGGATGAAGATGAATATCCAAGTGTGTTTTCCCAGAATGTGTCTGCATTTATACACGACTCTAGGTACGCAAGACATCCTGCGTACACAAATTCTCTCTGTACCGATGTGCGGTGGCATAAGTTCAACTTTCATCTATTGCTATTGAAGTGTGTTTCTTGTCTTGGCTTTGCATATATACAGTTAGTTGTGGTTTTATATATGTATATATCTCAGTTTGTAGATTTGCTCGTCTATGTACAAAAATGAATCGGGTTCAGAAATGGGCTACGAAGGTATCCTCGTGATTACCATCCAGGCTGGTAGTTCCAATGTATCTACCTACAACAACAGCCTGTACAGTATGGCTCTTTGATATAATGGGTGGTATAGAACATGAATGTTGCCAATAACATGAATGGTTAATATAATAATATTAATGTTCATTCCTGTATGATGAATGTTTCACGCATTAACATGAATGTTTCACTGAATATTATGAACGTCCCATATTATAGCATGAATAGACCATATAACAACAATGTACTAAACGTTGACCAACGCAGCTAATTGAAGAAGCGTCCGTTGTACCAAAGGAGACCTCAGAGGAGCAGAAGGAAGTAGTGCGGCAGTTGTAAGTTTTCCGTTATCATTCTTTGGCCTTTAATTGTTTCGCCTTGTTATCATTCTTTGGCGTTTAGATGATGTACTAAATTCCAGGTCGATTCAAACTACTGCAGCGTTGAGTACAGTGGTCTTCACTTTGTTTCCAATTCGATTGTAGTCGATGTGCTGAATCAAACACTACACTAATAGCGTGCACGGACGCTTTACAGTGAAATTTCGGGTGCTGCAATTCTTACCAGCACATTTCAAATCCAATGGAAACCAACCCAAGCTTTGTATTCATATACCTGCATACCTGTATTTCTAGACAAAAGAAAGCCAACACCATGCGACTGAAGGAGAAAATGTTCAACAAGCTAAAGAAGCAGAGCAGGCGGAAGGACTGGTAACGAACGCAATAAAGAATGATTATGTACCTATCACCACATTTCCGGTCATGCCTTGTCTGCAAACAGTGTGTGGAGATGCTTATTCGTATAATAACAGATGTATACTCATCACGAGTCTCTGAATAAAAACCGACAATATTTGATAGTAATAAAATGTATTTGGTCGCAAAAAAAAAGACAGAAGACTGAGAGATACATGCGTGCCGTTTTTGTGTTTATTTCCTTACTTTATGCTGGTTCCATGGAAACGCTGTGTTTGCAGCGGGGATGTTGCTAAATAACTAAAGTTGTGATTGATTGTACTGATATCCAATGTAACGTTAAAGGGTGAGCACTGTGTCCTCAACCTTCACGTCTACAGGCGCACTACCTTTCTTCGTGCTGCTTCGAGGTGCAAACATTTGATCCGTGGATTCTACACCTGCCTCGTTCCTGAGATATTTTAGGGTTTAGGGTTTACTAAACCCTAAAACCCGCTGCACACATGAACGAGCGCCAACAATTCTTGCCCGCAGCATGGATGCACTACTGAGCCCACTTGTCCACTCCACTAACGCAGACATCCTCCAATCTACCGCGGATCGTCTCCAAAAGGCTTACCAAGCAAAGCCCTCTTCTCACTTAACCCGCGAATCTCGGCAAACGCTAAAGAATCAGCGCGTGCGGGACCTGGACGACTTAATATATCAACAGTCTCCCCGACACATTATCCGACACGATGGATAGCAATACGCAGCCTCAGTTTTTCACGACAGACTCTTCGACGACAGGCAATGATATAGAACTGGCTGACATCGTTGAAGAAGAGAGCCCAGTAGTATTTACCGATGATGAAAAATGTTAGGAACAATGAGGATGACGCTCTTTACCCACTAGGACTCAACATGGACAACGCAGCACATACAAATAAGTGTTTGAACGTTATATCAATTTTAAGTGAGGTTGATGTTACATGTCTGGTTGAAACCTGGCATAACACCACATTATTTAATCACATACGTTCGAACACACGCTATCGCATACAACATCACACTACACGGCATAATATCTTGCACCCTTTACACTGTGGTATTAGTATCTTTTTCAAACACCACCCATATAATTTTCAACTTGTACACTCTTCACCGTACGCGGTGTTCTTTGTGTGCTTTGGCGTTCATATAGCCGTGTTCTACTTTCCACTCAAATCACTTATTGAAGAAGACGTCAGGAGATACAGAATCCCTCCGAGATTGGCGGTTTCCAACCAGATATTGTGTGTGGAGATTTCAACTTCAAAGCCCGGAGGTATGGCCACGTATCTACAAATCACGGATTACGTATGAAAACAATTGAGACTACTCTACGTAATATGTGGCACTTGGACTACCTCTATGCTGGCGGCTCAACTGGTACAGAACATGCGTATCATCGACCTACCAACCCCGTCTCCCACCAAACTTATAAGCTGACGGACTACGATATCTGCGGTGACCACCCCTTTGGACTCGATCTCCAGATACTTTCCACGAATTAAGTCCATCGGCCCCAACAAATGCCAGCAATGCCGCCGCCTCCGGACCAACGCCTCTCCTTCCATGGATATAACCGATATTGACATCGACTGTATCACCTACGCAACAAATCCCGCGCGCGACTATTCCCAGCCGAACTCCGGGTGCATCAGAACCTACTACGGTCGTATCTCACTTTACATGGACCAGCAGAAGGGCTGCTACGGATTATTGACCGCATCTGGCGCTATGCCACTAACCCACAAATCTTTGGAAGATTCTATTCTGACTTAAACAGGCCCTGGGTTCAGCGGCTGCCAGACCACTCGTTCCGACCACGTCTGACCGCCCAAAGCAATGCTCAAATGTTCAAAAATATTGCGTACCAACGACGGTCTCCGCGCCAACCCTGCATACCGGGTACCGATGATACAGGCGCTACCCTCGCTGGCTACTTTGAGGCCCTATTCAACTCTACAAACCCGTACGTGGTTCCACCGGATACCGAACCCTCTCCTGATGTCACTTCCACCATACGCCCAGACGATGTAATGGATGCAATACTACGCTATCCCAATAAGGGACCTGTCCCCAAAGAAATCCACATCCTTCTCCTGAAGGCCGCAGTGGAGCGCTCTACCAAACGCCGGACATTAGGATGCCCCAACGCCAATAGCCCACTAATTAGACTCCTTGCCGAAGCATTCACTGAGCTAATGAAGGCTGAACTGCAGCCGGATATCACCTCCTCCGCCGACTTCCGCCCCATCACGCTTACGCAAATAGTCACACACATCTTTAAAATGTGCTTTCTTAATCTGATTACGAGCCACCCCGGCTCTTCTACCCATGCTACCCAAGCTGGCTTCAATTCACGGTGCTCTTGTCGTACCCAAGCACTTGCCACCATGGAATCTGAGACACAGTCAGTAGAGGAGTGGAACGACGTCTGTCTGGACATAACCAAAGCATACAACAAGGTCGCTCTCCCACGCCTATATGTACTTCTGCGCCACGCTGGAATGTCCGAAAACTGAATCAACTGCCTCCGCACGCTGTTTGGGAGGGTCTCTACCCGAGTGACATGCCGCGGCACGCTCTCGTCTCCATTCCTTAGAACAAATGGTATCCTACAAGGCTCAATCGTCGGCCCCTAGCTCTTTATTATCTACATGCATTTCTTAGCTGTCACGCTAGCACAATTTTGGCCCACGCTCCTCCGCTCCTATTTTTTTGTTGATGACACACGGATCCAAGCCCCTCGATCGTTTTTGCTCCAGCCTTTCTTAGATGACATTAATACGAGGGGACGCAAATCTGGCCTCAAACAGGGTGTCATTAAACCCCGAGTACGATCTACCGACTTGCGACACGCGGCGCCAACCCTCCGTATAAATGGCAATAGCCCACTAATTAGACTCCTTGCCGAAGCATTCACTGAGCTAATGAAGGCTGAACTGCAGCCGGATATCACCTCCTCCGCCGACTTCCGCCCCATCACGCTTACGCAAATAGTCACACACATCTTTAAAATGTGCTTTCTTAATCTGATTACGAGCCACCCCGGCTCTTCTACCCATGCTACCCAAGCTGGCTTCAATTCACGGTGCTCTTGTCGTACCCAAGCACTTGCCACCATGGAATCTGAGACACAGTCAGTAGAGGAGTGGAACGACGTCTGTCTGGACATAACCAAAGCATACAACAAGGTCGCTCTCCCACGCCTATATGTACTTCTGCGCCACGCTGGAATGTCCGAAAACTGAATCAACTGCCTCCGCACGCTGTTTGGGAGGGTCTCTACCCGAGTGACATGCCGCGGCACGCTCTCGTCTCCATTCCTTAGAACAAATGGTATCCTACAAGGCTCAATCGTCGGCCCCTAGCTCTTTATTATCTACATGCATTTCTTAGCTGTCACGCTAGCACAATTTTGGCCCACGCTCCTCCGCTCCTATTTTTTTTTTGTGATGACACACGGATCCAAGCCCCTCGATCGTTTTTGCTCCAGCCTTTCTTAGATGACATTAATACGAGGGGACGCAAATCTGGCCTCAAACAGGGTGTCATTAAACCCCGAGTACGATCTACCGACTTGCGACACGCGGCGCCAACCCTCCGTATAAATGGTGAGCTTATCACGCCGACGCTTGCAGACGCACCTTGGAACATTCGTTACCTCACCCTGAAGATGGCGCCCACACATGCCAAACCGAAACACCCAAAATATCTGGGGTTCTCACTCTCTCTCGGAGTAATAGGAATCAACCTCGCTAAACATATAAAATCCCTAGTTGCAGTATTGTCACTGGGTATCGCCTCTTCCCGCACTTATGGCTTCCATGGCTTCAGCTGGCGACACCCCCGCAACCGACTAATGATGTTCAGGGCATTCATCTTATGGCTGAATATTATTGCCTGGGCTCCGCCTATATGGAAGGATACGTTAAACACCCTGTTCGAGCGCTTTAACTAAGCACTCATTCAAGCAGCAGCCATCAGCATGGGCACTAAATACCCTCGGTTTTCCAAACACCAAACAATATTACTTCACTTTTACGGCCTGCTCCCCGCGCGACCATCCGCGGACTACCTCGGAGGTTGCCTGGAAATACAAATTGACTCAATGGCCAGCACAAATCCACTTACCCCTCTGACGCAACCCGCCTGGGCCTACGACAAACCATCACTGCGCTTCCCGTAGTATCTATGCTCACCTGAAAACTGTACACAAAACCACGTGCGGGCGTACACCCAACCATGTAGCCCTCCGCCAACGCTGTGACGACATCAGGGGGAACTCAACATCAGGGGGAACTCAACAAAATGTCGGTCCAACAAGGAGATCGCGGCAATGGCCCGGCGCCAATACTACTACCAGCTGGTGATGGGTAAACCGTCAACTTCAAAACGAGACAAAGCCAGACACGACAGCTTCAATCGCTGCTTTGAGTCTACACCAATCCGGCTTTGTGCTATGATTCATTGCTCGACTACCGCACCGACGGTTGTCTCTGCCCTGTCTGCCCGGGTAACCACAAGTTCGCTACCAGCCACTTTACCTGCATCCAACAACTGATTCGACGCATCCTGGTAGGCTCGAAACTGCCGCCCATTGGCCCTGACCTCCTTCAGTAATTACAGAAGTGCCGCGACTTCCACGGTATCTGGACCCTCCACGGACACCTTGAATCTTTTCTCCAGCATGTTGAAGGACCACCATACCCTCACCCGCCCCTGACACATCAACAGATGTTTCCCATACCCCAGCTATTCACCCTATTGAAGTACTACTTCCAAATTTCAGTTCAAGCCAAATCATCGCGCTTATTGTTTCCGCCTATGATGCTTCCGATCCAGGCCAGCCAACACAACCCAAATTCATCCGTGGTCTGGTGCGGCATTAGCTTACCCCCATCCTCGCTTCTCGACCGGAGTATGACGGATAAACTGGTCTTTCTCGGTATTTTGTACTCTGCACTAACCCATTCCGCGGCACTACACGGCGCAGACCCGATCCGTACAGCAGAGGTCAGTACTCTACTTAGTAGGTCAGCAAGCGAATATATAGAACATTCGATAGTAACTGTAAATTTCGATGGAAAATTACTAGGTTTCAAACTATATTAAACTAAAATACAATTTAGTCAGTTAGGATTTAGCAGTGGTAGCTTGTGTAAGAATGATCGGGACTGCCTCTTGTTAAGAGCCTAAATATCCTCGATCACACAGGGCGTACCTCTAGCTGTTCTTTATTGAATAATTTTCACTAGAAGTACTAAGTGTTCATGACCACTTGCCTAATTTGTAAATAGACATAATAACGTAAGTCACGTTAATACATTAGCTGATATAAATAAAGTTCCATCTGAAGAGAAGTTAAAAAATGAAAAAGACTTATTGGATTTTGGAGATTGGCGGGAGGACCAAAATCTATAAGTAGTAGTTCGGAGATTATAAAATTTAGTTTATAATATCCTACATCTACTAATGTCTCAAATAGGTCCAAGTAGATGAGTCATACCAAATACTCAGGCTATTGGAGCCATTAAAGTGAATTTAGAACACTTTGGAAATATTGGAAAAAGAGCTTGTACTAAATTATTTAAAATACAAATAAAAACCAATGTATTATCTCAATTGATCTTGATATTCTAGACTGACCGGAGGCCGTATTTCTACATAGCCCCCAGTAGCTTTTAGAACTACGATCTAGTTGGTAAAGCGAAAACCAAAGTAAAAACGGTTTCGGTCATGGCTTATCGAGTAAGTATGTGCCTATATGTACGAGTTCAAGACGCATGTTGTACTCTATGTCGTTTAGTATTTGGTCCAGTAACCATTTCCGATGTAGGCGCCTTACGTTTATTATTTGGTAAGGTAATAGCCAAAGGCTGTTATTCATTAGTAAGTAAGTTTGAACAATTTTCTGCACTGTTGGTAAGCAGATCAGAAAGTTTAGTCACGTAGGAAGTAGGTGGCAAATAGGGAATTTCAGATCCGTCAGGGTTTGTAGTCACCTGAGGAAACCCTTTTCGTTTATCTCGTGTGTTCTTATGTAAACGCTTGTTCCATTTCTTATTAAAGATACGAAGAAAGTCGCGAGATTCACGAAATGCATCGGAGGTTAGCCAAGCTACTGTCCCATCCATGAAACGGGTCTTGTAGTAAGTGTAACCGTCTTCGGATGTTTTGTCAATTATATCTTTGACTTGTGACTCCATAACTGGTACATCAGAATCAAATGAGCGAGCGAATGAGAGTTCAGAGGTAGGGATACGGTGAGTGCCTAGATTGGTTGCGCTAGTACCATCAATGTTATTCACTTCGTAAGTATCACTCTTCTCATCATGGTAGGAAATAACAAAAGGTCCTATCGTCTTAGAAGAGAGTTCGGTAACGTTGGCGTTTCGATTTATAATGTTAACGTAATCGCCGACTTTGAACTGAACAATGTTCTTGGTGTTATTCCATCGGTCATACGCTTTAAGTAGAACGCGATTTTTGTGCTCGAGTAAACAGGGGTAAACAACGTTCTGCATATGCTCGATCTTTTGTAGCCACGGGGTAGCGTGTTTCTCGGGCGCAGTTTTATCAAACGTTGCTTGTAATTCACTATAGCGGCCAAAGAAATAGTGAAACGCGAGTGTTCCAGTTTGAGGATTCATGCAGTTATTCATTTGAGTCTGAACCCATTTCAAATGATAAGGCCACATATCTCAACGTCGTCTAGTGCGGTACGCAAGAGTTTCTTAAGTTCTCTATGACGTGTCTCATTTGCACCCTGCGTTTGAGGTTTGTAAGGAACACCACGCCTATGGGTTATGCCTGATACGAGTATAAGTGCCTCCATTACGTCGGTACAAAACTCACTACCGTTATCAGAACATAGTACTCGGGGGAAACCGAAGTCATTAAAGACGTGATAGTATACTTCTGCCACTGTTTGTGGACGTTTGTTCGGTATTGCATAAAGCAAGTTATAGCCCGAAGCCACACATAAGAAATGACAGATATATACATCGCCAGTATGCTTGGATCGCAAGAGTTTAACCAAATCGACTATGACTCGGCGCATCGGTTGGTCTTCTGTCACACTTTTTAGGGGTGCCCAACCGTATCGCTTGATCTGGTTCTTTTCACAATCAGTACAGCGTTGGTATACTTCACGTATGGTTTCTTTCAGCGCCGGGTGATCAAGCCCTGCACGAATAGCCATTTTATAAGTATGCTCATATGCTCGATGCGTTAAATTATGTGTAATTTTAACTCTACTTTCGAGCTCCTCGAAGTCAGTCAGATTCTGCGTAACGCTGGCTGGATGAACCATAGTCCTGTTGAAAAGGGCAACCTCAGTATCAGGAGGGTTAGACTCCTGAGATACATAATTGACAACATTGGATTGTTGAAGTATCTTCTTCAGTTGTTTCGAAACTCCTGGCTATTCTTTAAGCAGCGCTTTAAGTAGTTGAGTGCGAGCTTCAGGTTTTCTTAGAGTTTTGAGTCTTTGATCCATGGCCTTAGCTAGTTCCATGTTTTTACGATCTAATGCCGTTTCAATCGGCATTACCTCGACTGCAATCTTGTTGGGTGCATGTGTTGTACGAGTCTTGAGCTTTTGTTCAAACTCTTTAGACTCCTCTAGTTTAGCTAAGATTTCGGTTGAGGGTTTCCACTTAGTGGTACCTGCAGGACCGATGCGACAAACAATGGTGTGTTTCCAAGGCGTCTTCTTAATAGAATAGGATCCCTGATACAAAAACGTGTCGGTTTCACGGTCGACATAAATAGGTTCGTCTTGAATCATATTAATTAAATCACGTATCCATGGGTCGGAGTTACGTAAGGGACAACACAGCGTAATGGTAGATTTAGTAATATTAACATAATTTAACAACTGTGCGATAAGTTGACAAGGTGGGTTAGCCCACGCATTATGCTTTGATAAGTCAAGCTGAAATGCATCACCTTTAGGATGAGTCAACGACCTATATTCAGAAACCTGTTTGTTATGTTCTGCGGCGAGCATATCAACAGTAAATGGACCCCATCGTGATTGAGCGAGGTTAAACCATTTCTTATTTAGCATCCAATCGGTTGCTAATAACTCCTTGACTGTTTTCTGGTAGTCGGGCACAAGTCGAGAGAGCATGTCAGGAAGATGGTTATGTATTCCTGGTATGTGTGTTATATTAAAAGCAAACTTGGCAATAATGTCATGCCAGCGGCTCACCAACTGTGAATCAGGGTTCATATCTTTTAAGTATGTTAAAGACTTTTGATCACAGGCGACAGTAAAGTAACTTCCATAAAGGTGTAGAAATACGGCCTCCGGTCAGTCTAAAATATCAAGATCAATTGAGATAATACATTGGTTTTTATTTGTATTTTAAATAATTTAGTACAAGCTCTTTTTCCAATATTTCCAAAGTGTTCTAAATTCACTTTGATGGCTCCAATAGCCTGAGTATTTGGTATGACTCGTCTACTTGGACCTATTTGAGACATTAGTAGATGTAGGATATTATAAACTAAATTTTATAATCTCCGAACTACTACTTATAGATTTTGGTCCTCCCGCCAATCTCCAAAATCCAATAAGTCTTTTTCTTTTTTTAACTTTTCTTCAGATGGAACTTTATTTATATCAGCTAATGTATTAACGTGACTTACGTTAATATGTCTATTTACAAATTAGGCAAGTGGTCATGAACACTTAGTACTTCTAGTGAAAATTATTCAATAAAGAACAGCTAGAGGTACGCCCTGTGTGATCGAGGATATTTAGGCTCTTAACAAGAGGCAGTCCCGATCATTCTTACACAAGCTACCACTGCTAAATCCTAACTGACTAAATTGTATTTTAGTTTAATATAGTTTGAAACCTAGTAATTTCCATCGAAGTTTACAAAGGTAGTCTTTAAACTGTCTTAGCGCAGTAACTATAGCAAGGAGCTCTTGTTTAACGGTAGGATAATTCCGTTGACTCTTATTATAACTCTTGCTAAAGAATTGTATGTAGCGCGGTTTACCATTTATCGTTTGGTAAAGCACTCCACCTACCGCTCGATCTGAAGCGTCGGTTGCTACTTGGAATGGGACACCATCCACAGGGTACTGCATGATGGGTGCGTCCATTACTTTACTTTTGACTAGTTTAAATGCATCATCACATTCTTTAGTCCAAAGCTTTTCCAAAGGTCCTTTGTGCAGCCGTAGGTGACTGAAAGGCTTTAAGTAATGAGAAAGATGCAGTACAGAATCCGAGAAGAAGTTAACAAACCCACACACAGAGTTCACATCTCTTCCAGTAATTGGTGTTGATAAATCCAACAGAAACTGTTTCTTGCCAGGATCAATTTCTACCCCTGCTGCAGATAATTTGTAGCCAAGTAAGTGTATAGTATCTTTAGCAAAAGAACACTTGTCTTCGTTAATCTTAAGTTTAGCATGATTAAGTCGCTTTAAGACTTCTTTAACGAGTTTAGCATGTTCATGTGCTGTCTTTGTAAAGATAACTATATCATCTAAATAGACTGATACGTTATACGACAGGTCCGCAAATAGTTCCATCATAACTTGTTGGAAGAAAGAAAGTAACATGTGTAAGCCTTCAGGTGCACCTTTAAACTGGTACTTCTTACCTTGCCAAGTAAAGGAAAAGTATTTCCTATGAGGCTCATATATCTGTAGTTGATGGAATGCAGCTTTTAAGTCTATCTTGGAAAAGATAGTCGCACCCTCCATTTTGCGTAGTATCTCGCTTATCTTAGGTAAGGGAAAACTATGTTGCGGAATTAGTTTGTTGATTGGCGACAGGTCTAGTACTACTCTTGTTTTACTAAACGTTCCATCAGATTTATATTGATCGACCGCTAAGAGAGCTAAGTTAACTGGGGTTGCATCATAATTGATTTCAATTAGACCCTGTTTTAACCAATCTTCGATTTGGGTTTTGACAACGTCTTTGTGTCTCCAACTCACGTAGTTATGTGAAGGACACTTTAAGTTAGAGAAGTCGACGTTTGTTAAGTCAAGTCTAACGTACCCATTAGAGAACTTAAACATACACCAGTCAGTTATTGCAATCTTCCTGTTTTGTATAATTAAGTCCATAATTATATCGGTGAAGTGCGGAATCATATCCTTTGCTTCACCTTCCGGAGGTTTAGGTATCTTTAACATATTATCATCTGACTGATCTTTATTCGGGTCTAGCCCATTAGGCAGACCAGTGAGTGTTATACCTAAACTGAGAAGATCAGTCATACCTATAATTAAATCGTAATTCTGAGACATGTCAGTAACGATTAGGTGAGTCTTCACTTCTCTTCTATCTGACAGCATTATGTGTGCATAGTCAATGGCTTGTTCGCAAGTAGTAACTTTGCCATTTCCCAAGATTAAATCAGTTGTTTCGTTATGGACAACCATATCTGTAGCGTAGGCTACTCGGCGTGAGATAGCAGAGACTTCAGCCCTGGATCAAATAGTGCCATAACTTTTTCTCCATTTACGAAAACTGTTTGAAAGATACGTTCATCTCCTTTGGTATAGATTTTATTGAACATTTTCTCATAATCTTGCTCTAGTGCGCACATATGGTACTGTCAGTGCTTAACTTGGACGTCCGGTAAGTCCTTGCAATCCTCTTTGTGCCAACCGTTAGTACCCTTGCAAGTAGCACACTCTTTCATATAGTGTCCAAAATTTGGCTTGCCTGGTGCACACTTATCAGGGTCGTGTCTACCATTCCACTTGCCATTACGTTTTGTGAGGTTGTAACCACACTTCTTGCAAGGCGCTCTCACCTTCTTATCACCTTTCGGTTCGGTAGAAGTAGAGCCAGTACCCCCTCCAGTAGTAGTGCGAGGTTTCTTAGTACTACGCGCAGTACTAGTCTCTACTGCGTTTCGCTTAGTGGGCTGGGTGTAGCTCGTGGTACTAAGTACTCTAGTAGAGGAATTGGTATGCTTGTGTACTATCTTCTCAAAGACAGACCAAGGCATAGATCGCAAATCACCATAGGCGATGATGTCATCATTGACTTTCTTAAAGAGGTTAGCTCCCAGAGTCTCCATCATCTGACAAATTAATAAATATTCGCCAGTATAGGTACGACCACCCATCCGAGTATTCATATGTGTCATATGAGCTAGAGCACCTCGAATAGTGGTATCGTTCGCAAAGAACTTGCGAGACTCTAGAAGTTCACGGTCACGTGCATCTTTAAAAAAGGTGTTAAGTATATTATCACGCAACTGGTGCCAGGGTAGGGCTTTCCAGTTGGGCTCATGAGCCTTCAAGATAGTTCGCCATTCACCTGGCTCACAGAAATGAATAAAGGCATTCATCATCTGCTTATCCCTAAGGCTGGCAGACTCCTTAAGTTGGTCGAAGGCCTTCAGTGTCTCCACTGTACTCTCATTAGTAGAGAAATCGACCTCAGCCTGCGCGTTACCTAGCTGCTTTATAAAGCTTGGTTCTAAGTGTTCACGAGGCTCATGCTCAGTGCTACGGGCTGCTAGTGCCAAGATGATGTCTATTTCCTTTCTCTTGTTATCGATTAGATAGCGAATGTTATCCGCTTTCCTATCGTCAAGGTCAGAGTCATTCAATAGACGGTCCTCAAAGACTTGCATACCAGAGCGTAATAGCATGAGACGAGTATGTCTAGTTCTCACTTCCTCATCCTCAGGATTAGAGCGGGAACTCTCTAACGAGGTACTGGTGTAGCGATTGCCAAAATCGTGATTACCAGGGTTAGTTGGCAAATGAGGGTCGATATTACGAGGATGGTAAGCCTCATCGAGTTCCATACGATCATATCTTCTGACAGGGTTAGGTTTGTCAAGAGGATGGTCAATGGTAGCATCAGAGCTATGGAGATTAAATTTTGAAATATTTTCTCTCTCGCCAGTGGTAACTGGCTGAGTGGTAAACATACTGGCTGGTAAACCAGTAGGTCTCGGGTTCGAAACTCGGCCCGAATTTTTCTTCTTCTTCGGTATAGGAAGAATATCAGCCAAGTGGGACACGATAGAGGGGTCCACAACTGCTGCTGCCGCTAGCTCCTTCAAGAGTGCTTCAGTGCGGTTCAATTGGCGTCGAGATTGAGAGGAACCAACCACTCGTTGTCGAGTTATGGCGTCCTCAGCTTCGGCCCCAAGATTTGAGCTGAATGGAATGGCTTCTCCATCGATGGCGAAACCGAAATTTTTGGACAGGTCCAATACTTCCTTTTCACTCCGGATTTGTGCTGGAGTGTCCTTTAGATGTGGAGTTATAATGCCCCCGACATTCGTATCCATGTAGAAATACGGCCTCCGGTCAGTCTAAAATATCAAGATCAATTGAGATAATACATTGGTTTTTATTTGTATTTTAAATAATTAGTACAAGCTCTTTTTCCAATATTTCCAAAGTGTTCTAAATTCACTTTGATGGCTCCAATAGCCTGAGTATTTGGTATGACTCATCTACTTGGACCTATTTGAGACATTAGTAGATGTAGGATATTATAAACTAAATTTTATAATCTCCGAACTACTACTTATTGATTTTGGTCCTCCCGCCAATCTCCAAAATCCAATAAGTCTTTTTCTTTTTTTAACTTTTCTTCAGATGGAACTTTATTTATATCAGCTAATGTATTAACGTGACTTACGTTATTATGTCTATTTACAAATTAGGCAAGTGGTCATGAACATTTAGTACTTCTAGTGAAAATTATTCAATAAAGAACAGCTAGAGGTACGCCCTGTGTGATCGAGGATATTTAGGCTCTTAACAAGAGGCAGTCCCGATCATTCTTACACAAGCTACCACTGCTAAATCCTAACTGACTAAATTGTATTTTAGTTTAATATAGTTTGAAACCTAGTAATTTCCATCGAAGTTTACATATTTTTCAGTTATATAGTAGTTACAGTAGTGTACTGCTTCTAGACTGTCTGACATCAATTTACTATCCAGCAATTACTATGGCTAAGGGTACTTCTAAAGGCAAGGGAGCCGCTAGCTCTAAGCCTGCTAAGCCTGCCGAGGTTCCTGAGGTCCCTGTGGAAACACCTAGCCTGTCTGGAGTTGAGCCTGCCGAGGATACTGTTGGGGAAGCAAATTCTGAGGTTGGTACAGAGGATTATTCTGAGGATGACTCGTCGGATCCTAAAGCCTTGGAAGAAGAGGTATCTACTACCGCGGAAAGGCTCGCCAGCGTCCGTGTATCACCTAGGAGTGAAGCTCAGGACCCCAGCTTGCCCCCCTGACCACGTGCCGTCAAATATTGGGGATAAACGTCGAAAGGCTGGAAAATTCGTGGATACGAATGTCGGGGGGCATTATAACTCCACATCTAAAGGACACTCCAGCACAAATCCGGCGTGAAAAGGAAGTATTGGACCTGTCCGAAAATTTCGGTTTCGCCATCGATGGAGAAGCCATTCCATTCAGCTCAAATCTTGGGGCCGAAGCTGAGGACGCCATAACTCGACAACGAGTGGCTGGATCCTCTCAATCTCAACGCCAATTGAACCGCACTGAAGCGCTCTTGAAGGAGCTAGCGGCAGCAGCAGTTGTGGACCCCTCTATCGTGTCCCACTTGGCTGATATTCTTCCTATACCGAAGAAGAAAAAAAAATTTCGGGCCGGGTTT
>LUCW03001520.1:25000-43116 GCA_001586965.3 Sphaeroforma sirkka | reverse complement strand
GGAGATTTCAACTTCAAAGCCCGGAAGTATGGCCACGCATCTACAAATCACGGACTACGTATGAAAACGATTGAGACTACTCTGCGTAATACGTGGCACTTGGACTACCTCTATGCTGGCGGCTCAACTGGTACAGAACATGCGTATCATCGACCTACCACCCCGCCTCCCTCCAAACTTATAAGCTGACGGACTACGGTATCTGTGTGGTGACCACACCTTTGGACTCGATCTCCAGATACTTCCCACGAATCAAATCCATCGGCCCCAACAAATGCCAGCAATGCCGCCGCCTCGGACCAACGCCTCCCCTCCCATGGATATAACCGATATCGCCATCGACTGTATCACCTACGCAACAAATCCGCGCGCGACTATTCCAAGCCGAAATCCGGGCGCATCAGAACCTACTACGGTCGTATCTCACTTTACATGGACCAGCGGAAGGGCTGCTACGGATCCTCGACCGCATCTGGCGCTATGCCACTAACCCACAAATCTTTGGAGGTTCTATTATGACTTAAACAGACCCTGGGTTCAGCGGCTGCCAAACCACTCGTTCCGCCCACGTCTGACCGCCCAAAGCAATGCTCAAATGTTCAAAGATATTGCGTACCAACGACGGTCTCCGCGCCAACCCTGCATACCGGGTACCAATGACCGCTGGCTACTTTGAGGCCCGACAAACCCGTACGTGGTTCCACCGGATACCGAACCCTCTCCTGATGTCACTTCCACTGCCCCGACGATGTAATGAGGCAATACTACGCTATCCCAATAAGACGTGGCCCACGACGATAATCCTACCTCTCCTGATGTCACTTCCAAGGGACGATGGGCGCTCTAGGCAATACCGGACGCTATCCCAATAAGGTGACTCTGGCCCACTGAATGGACCTGCCTCTCCCACGAAGGCCGCAGTGGAGCGCTCTACCGAACGCCGGACAGCATTAGGACGCCCTGCGAGCCACGGATCCAAGCCCACTGATCTTTTTTGACTCCTTGCCGAAGCATTCACTGAGCTACTGAAGGCGGGTACCTTCCCTGCAGCCCGTGAACTGCAGCCTCCTGACAGCGCACCCAAAGCCACTGAGCCGATGCAGATATCACCTCCCCGCCGACTTCCGCCCCATCACGCTTACGCAAATAGTCAGACGCATCTTTGAAAAGTGCTTTCTTAATCTGATTACGAGCCACCCCGGCTCTGCTACCCATGCTACCCAAGCTGGCTTCAAATCACGGTACTCCTGTCATACCCAAGCACTTGCCGCCATGGAATCTGAGACACAGTCAGAAGAGGAGTGGAACGACGTCTGTCTGGACATAACCAAGGCATACGACAAGGTCGCTCTCCCACGCCTATGGGTACTTCTGCGCCACGCTGGAATGCCCGAAAACTGGATCAACTGCCTCCGCGCGCTGTTTGGGAGGGTCCCTACCCGAGTGACATACCGCGGCACGCTCTCTCTCTATTCCATAGAACGAATGGCATCCTACAAGGCTCAATCGTCGGCCCCCAGCTCTTTATTATCTACATGGATTCCTTAGCTGTCACGCTAGCACAATTTCGGCCCAAGCTCCTCCGCTCTATTTATTTGTTGATGACACACGGATCCAAGCCCCTCGATCGGTTTCTGCTCCAGCCCTTCTTAGATGACATTGATGCGTGGGGACGCAAATCTGGCCTCGAACAGGGTGTCATTAAACCCCGAGTACGATCTACCGACTTGCGACACGCGGCGCCAACCTCCGTATAAATGGTGAGCTTATCATCGCCGACGCTTGCAGACGCACCTTGGAACACACGTTACCTCCCCTGAAGATGGCGCCCACACATGCCGAACCGAAACACTCCAAATATCTGGGGTTCCCACTCTCTCACGGAGTACCAGGAATCAACCTCGCCAGACATATGGAATCCCTGGTTGCAGCATTGTCACTGGGTATCGCCTCTTCCGCGCTTATGGCTTCCATGGCTTCAGCTGGCGACACCCCCCGCAACCGACTGGTGATGTTCAGAACATTCATCCTATCCACGGCTACATATGGGCTGAACATTATTGCCTGGGCTCCGCCTATATGGAAGGATGCGTTGGACCCCCCCTGTTCGAGCGCTTTAACTCAGCACTCATCCAAGCAGCAGCCATCATCACGGGCACTAAATACCCTCGGTTTCCCAAACATCAAACAAACTTACTTCACTTTTGCGGCCTGCTCCCGCGCGACCATTCGCGGACTACCTCGGAGGTTGCCTGGGAATACAACTCGACTCAATGGCCAGCACAAATCCACTTACCCCTCTGACGCAACCCGCCTGGGCCCGACAAACCATCACTGCGCTTCCCGTACAGTATCTATGCTCACCTGAAAACTGTACACAAAACCACGGGCGGGCGTACACCCGACCATGTAGCCCTCCGCCAACGCTGTGACGACATCAGGAAGAACTCAACAAAACGTTGGTCCAACAAGGAGATCGCGGCAATGGCCGGCGCCAATACTACTACCAACTGGTTATGGGTAAAACCGCCAACCTCAAACCGACACAGCCAGACACGACAGCTTCAATCGCTGCTTCGAGTCTACACCAATCCGGCTCTGTGCTATGATTGTAACGAATACGTACATGTTCACATTGCTCGACTACCGCACCGACGGCTGTCTCTGCCCTGTTCTGCCCCGGTAGCCACAAGTTCACTACCAGCCACTTTACCTGCATCCAACAACTGATTCGACGCATCCTGGTAGGCCAAAACTGCCGCCCATTGGCCCTGACCTCCTTCAGCAATTACAGGAGTGCCACGACTTCCACGGTATCTGGACCTCCACGAACACCTTGAATCTTTTCTCCAGCATGTTGAAGGAACCACCATACCCTCACCCGTCCCTGACACATCAACAGATGATGTTTCCCATACCCCAGCTATTCACCGGTTCATTGAAGTATCGCGCTTGTTGTTTCGGTTCAAGCCAAATCATCCAGCCAGCCAGCTTAACTTCCTGCATCCGTGATCTGGTGCGGCATTGATCCAGGCCAGCCAACACATCGACCGAATTGTGACGATAACCTGGTTAAACTCTGGTTCCATACTCTACACTAACCCATTCTGCGGCTCTACTGACGCAGACCGATCATCCATCTTGCTGGGTACTCTACTTAGTCGAGTCAGCAAGCGAATATATGAACTTTGATAGTAACAGTGGTTTTGGCATTTGGATTGACTCACATGTATACATCCATTGTCCCATTCCGTCATGGCTTTTATCAAGGCAGATGATACCGATCCGTACTGACAGAGACATTCAGTATCTTACATACTTAGTGAGGTGGCAAAGCGAATATATAATCCCATGTTCGATAGTAACAGGTTTTATACTGTAAACTTCGATGGAAAATTACTAGGTTTCAAACTATATTAAACTAAAATACAATTTAGTCAGTTAGGATTTAGCAGTGGTAGCTTGTGTGTAAGAATGATCGGACTGCCTCTTGTTAAGAGCCTAAATATCCTCGATCACACAGGGCGTACCTCTAGCTGTTCTTTTTATTGAATAATTTTCACTAGAAGTACTAAATGTTCATGACCACTTGCCTAATTTGTAAATAGACATAATAACGTAAGTCACGTTAATACATTAGCTGATATAAATAAAGTTCCATCTGAAGAAAAGTTAAAAAAAAGAAAAGACTTATTGGATTTTGGAGATTGGCGGGAGGACCAAAATCTATAAGTAGTAGTTCGAGATTATAAAATTTAGTTTATAATATCCTACATCTACTAATGTCTCAAATAGGTCCAAGTAGATGAGTCATACCAAATACTCAGGCTATTGGAGCCATCAAAGTGAATTTAGAACACTTTGGAAATATTGGAAAAAAAGAGCTTGTACTAAATTATTTAAAATACAAATAAAACCAATGTATTATCTCAATTGATCTTGATATTTTAGACTGACCGGAGGCCGTATTTCTACATAGCCCCAGTAGCTTTTAGAACTACGAACGTACGTTAAGATACGATCTAGTTGGTAAAGCGAAAACCAAAGTAAAAACGGTTTCGGTCATGACTTATCGAGTAAGTATGTGCCTATATGTACGAGTTCAAGACTCATGTTGTACTCTATGTCGTTTAGTATTTGGTCCAGTAACCATTTCCGATGTAGGCGCCTTACGTTTATTATTTGGTAAGGTAATAGCCAAAGGCTGTTCTTCATTATTAAGTAAGTACGTTTGAACAATTTTCTGCACTGTTGGTAAGCAGATCAGAAAGTTTAGTCACGTAGGAAGTAGGTGGCAAATAGGGAATTTCAGATCCGTCAGGGTTTGTAGTCACCTGAGAGGAAACCCTTTTCGTTTATCTCGTGTGTTCTTATGTAAACGCTTATTCCATTTCTTATTAAAGATACGAAGAAAGTCGCGAGATTCACGAAATGCATCGGAGGTTAGCCAAGCTACTGTCCCATCCATGAAACGGGTCTTGTAGTAAGTGTAACCGTCTTCGGATGTTTTATCAATTATATCTTTGACTTGTGACTCCATAACTGGTATATCAGAATCAAATGAGCGAGCGAATGAGAGTTCGGAGGTAGGGATACGGTGAGTGCCTAGATTGGTTGCGCTAGTACCATCAATGTTATTCACTTCGTAAGTATCACTCTTCTCTCATCATGGTAGGAAATAACAAAAGGTCCTATCGTCTTAGAAGAGAGTTCGGTAACGTTGGCGTTTCGATTTATAATGTTAACGTAATCGCCGACTTTGAACTGAACAATGTTCTTAGTGTTATTCCATCGGTCATACGCTTTAAGTAGGACGCGATTCTTGTGCTCGAGTAAACAGGGGTAAACAACGTTCTGCATATGCTCGATCTTTGTAGCCACGGGGTAGCGTGTTTCGGGCGCAGTTTTATCAAACGTTGCTTGTAATTCACTATAGCGGCCAAAGAAATAGTGAAACGGGAGTGTTCCAGTTTGAGGATTCATGCAGTTATTCATTTGAGTCTGAACCCATTTCAAAATGATAAGGCCACATATCCTCAACGTCGTCTAGTGCGGTACGCAAGAGTTTCTTAAGTTCTCTATGACGTGTCTCATTTGCACCCTGCGTTTGAGGTTTGTAAGGCGAACACCACGCCTATGGGTCATGCCTGATACGAGTATAAGTGCCTCCATTACGTCGGTACAAAACTCACTACCGTTATCAGAACATAGTACTCGGGGAAACCGAAGTCATTAAAGACGTGATAGCATACCCTGCCACTGTTTGTGGACGTTTGTTCGGTATTGCATAAAGCAAGTTATAGCCCGAAGCCACACATAAGAAATGACAGATATATACATCGCCAGTATGCTTGATCGCGGGAGTTTAACCAAATCGACTATGACTCGGCGCATCGGTTGGTCTTCTGTCACACTTTTTAGGGGTGCCCAACCGTATCGCTTGATCTGGTTCTTTCACAATCAGTACAGCGTCGGTATACTTCACGTATGGTTTCTTTCAGCGCCGGGTGATCAAGCCCTGCACGAATAGCCATTTTATAAGTATGCTCATATGCTCGATGCGTTAAATTATGTATAATTTTAACTCTACTTTCGAGCTCCTCTAAGTCAGTCAGATTCTGCGTAACGCTGGCTGGATGAACCATAGTCCTGTTGGAAAGGGCAACCTCAGTATCAGGAGGGGTAGAGTCCTGAGATACATAATTGACAACATTGGATTGTTGAAGTATCTTCTTCAGTTGTTTCGCAACTCCTGGCTGTTCTTTAAGCAGCGCTTTAAGTAGTTGAGTGCGAGCTTCAGGTTCTCTTAGAGTTTTGAGTCTTTGATCCATGGCCTTAGCTAGTTCCATGTTTTTACGATCTAATGCCGTTTCAATCGGCATTACCTCGACTGCAATCTTGTTGGGTGCATGTGTTGTACGAGTCTTGAGCTTTTGTTCAAACTCTTTAGACTCCTCTAGTTTAGCTAAGAATTCGGCTGAGGGTTTCCACTTAGTGGTACCTGCAGGACCGATGCGACAAACAATGGTGTGTTTCAAGGCGTCTTCTTTAATAGAATAGGATCCCTGATACAAGAACGTGTCGGTTTCACGGTCGACATAAATAGGTTCGTCTTGAATCATATTAATTAAATCACGTATCCATGGGTCGGAGTTACGTAAGGGACAACACAGCGTAATGGTAGATTTAGTAATATTAACATAATTTAACAACTGTGCGATAAGTTGACAAGGTGGGTTAGCCCACGCATTATGCTTTGATAAGTCAAGCTGAAATGCATCACCTTTAGGATGAGTCAACGACCTATATTCAGAAAACCTGTTTGTTATGTTCTGCGGCGAACATATCAACAGTAAATGGACCCCATCGTGATTGAGCGAGGTTAAACCATTTCTTATTTAGCATCCAATCGGTTGCTAATAACTCTTTGACTGTTTTCTGGTAGTCGGGCACAAGTCGAGAGAGCATGTCAGGAAGATGGTTATGTATTCCCTGGAATGTGTGTTATATTAAAAGCGAACTTGGCACAATGTCATGCCAGCGGCTCATAATCTTCAACTGTGAATCAGGGTTCATATCTTTTTAAGTATGTTAAAGACTTTGATCACAGGCGACAGTAAAGTAACTTCCATAAAGGTAGTCTTTAAACTGTCTTAGCGCAGTAACTATAGCAAGGAGCCTTTTGTTTAACGGTAGGGTAATTCCGTTGACTCTTATTATAACTCTTGCTAAAGAATTGTATGTAGCGCGGTTTACCATTTATCGTTTGGTAAAGCACTTTCCATCCTACCGCCTCGATCTGAAGCGTCGGTTGCTACTTGAATGGGACACCATCCACAGGGTACTGCATGATGGGTGCGTCCATTATTTGCTTTTTACTGACTAGTTTAAATGCATCATCACACATTCTTTAGTCCAAAGCTTTCCCAAAGGTCCTTTGTGCAGCCGTAGGTGACTGAAAGGCTTTTAAGTAATGAGAAAGATGCGGTACTAAAGTTAACATTACGCGCAGTGTTATTCTCTTTCGCGGTACGCTTCGCGGGCTGGGGAAAGCTCGAGGTACTAAGTACTCTAGTAGATGGGTTGGTATGCTTTTGAACTATTTTCTCAAAGACAGACCAAGGCATAGATCGCAAATCACCATAGGCGATGATGTCATCATTGACTTTCTTAAAGAGGTTAGCTCCCAGAGTCTCCATCATCTGACAAATTAATAAATATTCGCCAGTATAGGTACAGATACTCATCCGAGTATTCATATGTGTCATATGGGCTAGAGCACCTCGAATAGTGGTATCGTTCGCAAAGAACTTGCGAGACTCTAGAAGTTCACGGTCACGTGCATCTTCAAAAAAGGTGTTAAGTATATTATCACGCAACTGGTGCCAGGGTAGGGCTTTCCAGTTGGGCTCATGAAAACCTTCAAGATAGTTCGCCATTCACCTGGCTCACAGAAATGAATAAAGGTATTCATCATCTGCTTATCCTTAAGGCTGGCAGACTCCTTAAGTTGGTCGAAGGCCTTCAGTGTCTCCACTGTACTCTCATTAGTAAGAGAAAAATCGACCTCAGCCTGCGCGTTACCTAGCTGCTTTATAAAGCTTGGTTCTAAGTGTTCACGAGGCTCATGCTCGTGCTACGGGCTGCTAGTGCCAAGATGGTGTCTATTTCCTTTCTCTTGTTATCGATTAGATAGCGAATGTTATCCGCTTTCCTATCGTCAAGGTCAGAGTCATTCAATAGACGGTCCTCAAGGACTTGCATACCAGAGCGTAATAGCCTGAGACGAGTATGTCTGGTTCTCACTTCATCATCCTCAGGATTAGAGCGGGAACTCTCTAACGAGGTACTGGTGTAGCGATTGCCAAAATCGTGATTACCAGGGTTAGTTGGCAAATGAGGGTCGATATTACGAGGATGGTAAGCCTCATCGAGTTCCATACGATCATATCCTCTGACAGGGTTAGGTTTGTCAAGAGGATGGTCAATGGTAGCATCAGAGCTATAGAGAATCAATTTTGAAATATTTTTCTCTCTCGCCAGTGGTAACTGGCTTAGTGGTAAACATACTGGCTGGTAAACCAGTAGGTCTCGGGTTCGAAAATCGGCCCGGAATTTTTCTTCTTCTTCGGTATAGGAAGAATATCAGCCAAGTGGGACACGATAGAGGGGTCCACAACTGCTGCTGCCGCTAGCTCCTTCAAGAGCGCTTCAGTGCGGTTCAATTGGCGTCGAGATTGAGAGGATCCAACCACTCGTTGTCGAGTCATTGTGTCCTCAACTTCGGCCCCAAGATTTGAGCTGGATGGAATGGCTTCTCCATCGATGGCGAAACCAAAATTTTCGGACAGGTCCAATGCTTCCTTTTCACTCCGGATTTGTGCTGGAGTGTCCTTTAGATGTGGAGTTATAATGTCCCCGACATTCGTATCCACGAATTTTCCAGCCTTTCGACGTTTATCCCCAATATTTGAGGGCACGTGGTCAGAGGGCAAGCTGGGGTCCTGAGCTTCACTCCTAGGTGATACACGGACGCTGGCGAGCCTTTCCGCGGTAGTAGATACCTCTTCTTCCAAGGCTTTAGGATCCGACGAGTCATCCTCAGAATAATCCTCTGTACCAACCTCAGAATTTGCTTCCCCAACAGTATCCTCGGCAGGCTCAACTCCAGACAGGTGTAGAAATACGGCCTCCGGTCAGTCTAAAATATCAAGATCAATTGAGATAATACATTGGTTTTATTTGTATTTTAAATAATTTAGTACAAGCTCTTTTTCCAATATTTCCAAAGTGTTCTAAATTCACTTTGATGGCTCCAATAGCCTGAGTATTTGGTATGACTCACTACTTGGACCTATTTGAGACATTAGTAGATGTAGGATATTATAAACTAAATTTTATAATCTCCGAACTACTACTTATAGATTTTGGTCCTCCCGCCAATCTCCAAAATCCAATAAGTCTTTTTTTTTTTTTTTAACTTTTCTTCAGATGGAACTTTTATTTATATCAGCTAATGTATTAACGTGACTTACGTTATTATGTCTATTTACAAATTAGGCAAGTGGTCATGAACACTTAGTACTTCTAGTGAAAATTATTCAATAAAGAACAGCTAGAGGCACGCCCTGTGTGATCGAGGATATTTAGGCTCTTAACAAGAGGCAGTCCCGATCATTCTTACACAAGCTACCACTGCTAAAGTCTAACTGACTAAATTGTATTTTAGTTTAATATAGTTTGAAACCTAGTAATTTCCATCGAAGTTTACATATTTTTCAGTTAAATAGTAGTTACAGTAGTGTACTGCTTCTAGACTGTCTGACATCGATTTACTATCCAGCAAATACTATGGCTAAGGGTACTTCTAAAAGGCAAGGGAGCCGCTAGCTCTAAGCCTGCTAAGCCTGCCGAGGTTCCTGAGATCCCTGTGGAAACACCTAGCCTGTCTGGAGTTGAGCCTGCCGAGGATACTGTTGGGGAAGCAAATTCTGAGGTTGGTACAGAGGATTATTCTGAGGATGACTCGTCGGATCCTAAAGCCTTGGAAGAAGAGGTATCTACTACCGCGGAAAGGCTCGCCAGCGTCCGTGTATCACCTAGGAGTGAAGCTCAGGACCCCAGCTTGCCCCCCCTGACCACGTGCCGTCAAATATTGGGGATAAACGTCGAAAGGCTGGAAAATTCGTGGATACGAATGTCGGGGCATTATAACTCCACATCTAAAGGACACTCCAGCACAAATCCGGCGTGAAAAGGAAGTATTGGACCTGTCCGAAAATTTCGGTTTCGCCATCGATGGAGAAGCCATTCCATTCAGCTCAAATCTTGGGGCCGAAGCTGAGGACGCCATAACTCGACAACGAGTGGTTGGATCCTCTCAATCTCGACGCCAATTGAACCGCACTGAAGCGCTCTTGAAGGAGCTAGCGGCAGCAGCAGTTGTGGACCCTCTATCGTGTCCCACTTGGCTGATATTCTTCCTATACCGAAGAAGAAGAAAAATTCCGGGCCGATTTTCGAACCCGAGACCTACTGGTTTACCAGCCAGTATGTTTACCACTAAGCCAGTTACCACTGGCGAGAGAGAAAATATTTCAAAATTGATTCTCTATAGCTCTGATGCTACCATTGACCATCCTCTTGACAAACCTAACCCTGTCAGAGGATATGATCGTATGGAACTCGATGAGGCTTACCATCCTCGTAATATCGACCCTCATTTGCCAACTAACCCTGGTAATCACGATTTTGGCAATCGCTACACCAGTACCTCGTTAGAGAGTTCCCGCTCTAATCCTGAGGATGAGGAAGTGAGAACCAGACATACTCGTCTCAGGCTATTACGCTCTGGTATGCAAGTCCTTGAGGACCGTCTATTGAATGACTCTGACCTTGACGATAGGAAAGCGGATAACATTCGCTATCTAATCGATAACAAGAGAAAGGAAATAGACACCATCTTGGCACTAGCAGCCCGTAGCACTGAGCATGAGCCTCGTGAACACTTAGAACCAAGCTTTATAAAGCAGCTAGGTAACGCGCAGGCTGAGGTCGATTTCTCTACTAATGAGAGTACAGTGGAGACACTGAAGGCCTTCGACCAACTTAAGGAGTCTGCCAGCCTTAGGGATAAGCAGATGATGAATGCCTTTATTCATTTCTGTGAGCCAGGTGAATGGCGAACTATCTTGAAGGCTCATGAGCCCAACTGGAAACCCCTACCCTGGCACCAGTTGCGTGATAATATACTTAACACCTTTTTTTTGAAGATGCACGTGACCGTGAACTTCTAGAGTCTCGCAAGTTCTTTGCGAACGATACCACTATTCGAGGTGCTCTAGCTCATATGACACATATGAATACTCGGATGGGTGGTCGTACCTATACTGGCGAATATTTATTAATTTGTCAGATGATGGAGACTCTGGGAGCTAACCTCTTTAAGAAAGTCAATGATGACATCATCGCCTATGGTGATTTGCGATCTATGCCTTGGTCTGTCTTTGAGAAGATAGTACACAAGCATACCAATTCCTCTACTAGAGTACTTAGTACCACGAGCTACACCCAGCCCACTAAGCGAAACGCAGTAGAGACTAATACTGCGCGTAGTACTAAGAAACCTCGCACTACTACTGGAGGGGGGGGTACTGGCTCTACTTCTACCGAACCGAAAGGTGATAAGAAGGTGAGAGCGCCTTGCAAGAAGTGTGGTTACAACCTCACAAAACGTAATGGCAAGTGGAATGGTAGACACGACCCTGTTAAGTGTGCACCAGGCAAGCCAGATTTTGGACACTATATGAAAGAGTGTGCTACTTGCAAGGGTACTAACGGTTGGCACAAAGAGGATTGCAAGGACTTACCAGACGTCCAAGTTAAGCACTGACAGTACCATATGTGCGCACTAGAGCAAGATTATGAGAAAATGTTCAATAAAATCTATACCAAAGGAGATGAACGTATCTTTCAAACAGTTTTCGTAAATGGAGAAAAAGTTATGACACTATTTGATCCAGGGGCTGAAGTCTCTGCTATCTCATGCCGAGTAGCCTACGCTACAGATATGGCTGTCCATAACGAAACAACTGATTTAATCTTGGGAAATGGCAAAGTTACTACTTGCGAACAAGCCATTGACTATGCACACACATAATGCTGTCAGATAGAAGAGAAGTGAAGACTCACCTAATCGTTACTGACATGTCTCAGAAATACGATTTAATTATAGGTATGACTGATCTTCTCAGTTTAGGTATAACACTCACTGGTCTGCCTAATGGGCTAGACCCGAATAAAGATCAGTCAGATGATAATATGTTAAAGATACCTAAACCTCCGGAAGGTGAAGCAAAGGATATGATTCCGCACTTCACCGATATAATTATGGACCTAATTATACAAAACAGGAAGATTGCAATAACTGACTGGTGTATGTTTAAGTTCTCTAATGGGTACGTTAGACTTGACTTAACAAACGTCGACTTCTCTAAGTTAAAGTGTCCTTCACATAACTACGTGAGTTGGAGACACAAAGACGTTGTCAAAACCCAAATCGAAGATTGGTTAAAACAGGGTCTAATTGAAATCAATTATGATGCAACCCCAGTTAACTTAGCTCTCTTAGCGGTCGATCAATATAAATCTGATGGAACGTTTAGTAAAACAAGAGTAGTACTAGACCTGTCGCCAATCAACAAACTAATTCCGCAACATAGTTTTCCCTTACCTAAGATAAGCGAGATACTACGCAAAATGGAGGTGCGACTATCTTTTCCAAGATAGACTTAAAAGCTGCATTCCATCAACTACAGATATATGAGCCTCATAGGAAATACTTTTCCTTTACTTGGCAAGGTAAGAAGTACCAGTTTAAAGGTGCACCTGAAGGCTTACACATGTTACCTTCTTTCTTCCAACAAGTTATGATGGAACTATTTGCGGACCTGTCGTATAACGTATCAGTCTATTTAGATGATATAGTTATCTTTACAAAGACAGCACATGAACATGCTAAACTCGTTAAAGAAGTCTTAAAGCGACTTAATCATGCTAAACTTAAGATTAACGAAGACAAGTGTTCTTTTGCTAAAGATACTATACACTTACTTGGCTACAAAGTATCTGCAGCAGGGGTAGAAATTGATCCTGGCAAGAAACAGTTTCTGTTGGATTTATCAACACCAATTACTGGAAGAGATGTGAACTCTGTGTGTGGGTTTGTTAACTTCTTCTCGGATTCGGTACCGCATCTTTCTCATTACTTAAAGCCTTTCAGTCACCTACGGCTGCACAAAGGACCTTTGGGAAAGCTTTGGACTAAAGAATGTGATGATGCATTTAAACTAGTCAAAAGTAAAGTAATGGACGCACCCATCATGCAGTACCCTGTGGATGGTGTCCCATTCCAAGTAGCAACCGACGCTTCAGATCGAGCGGTAGGTGGAGTGCTTTATCAAACGATAAATGGTAAACCGCGCTACATACAATTCTTTAGCAAGAGTTATAATAAGAGTCAACGGAATTACCCTACCGTTAAACAAGAGCTCCTTGCTATAGTTACTGCGCTAAGACAGTTTAAAGACTACCTTTATGGAAGTTACTTTACTGTCGCCTGTGATCAAAAGTCTTTAACATACTTAAAAGATATGAACCCTGATTCACAGTTGGTGAGCCGCTGGCATGACATTATTGCCAAGTTCGCTTTTAATATAACACACATTCCAGGAATACATAACCATCTTCCTGACATGCTCTCTCGACTTGTGCCCGACTACCAGAAAACAGTCAAAGAGTTATTAGCAACCGATTGGATGCTAAATAAGAAATGGTTTAACCTCGCTCAATCACGATGGGGTCCATTTACTGTTGATATGTTCGCCGCAGAACATAACAAACAGGTTTCTGAATATAGGTCGTTGACTCATCCTAAAGGTGATGCATTTCAGCTTGACTTATCAAAGCATAATGCGTGGGCTAACCCACCTTGTCAACTTATCGCACAGTTGTTAAATTATGTTAATATTACTAAATCTACCATTACGCTGTGTTGTCCCTTACGTAACTCCGACCCATGGATACGTGATTTAATTAATATGATTCAAGACGAACCTATTTATGTCGACCGTGAAACCGACACGTTCTTGTATCAGGGATCCTATTCTATTAAGAAGACGCCTTGGAAACACACCATTGTTTGTCGCATCGGTCCTGCAGGTACCACTAAGTGGAAACCCTCAATCGAATTCTTAGCTAAACTAGAGGAGTCTAAAAGAGTTTGAACAAAAGCTCAAGACTCGTACAACACATGCACCCAACAAGATTGCAGTCGAGGTAATGCCGATTGAAACGGCATTAGATCGTAAAAAAAACATGGAACTAGCTAAGGCCATGGATCAAAGACTCAAAACTCTAAGAGAACCTGAAGCTCGCACTCAACTACTTAAAGCGCTGCTTAAAGAACAGCCAGGAGTTGCGAAACAACTGAAGAAGATACTTCAACAATCCAATGTTGTCAATTATGTATCTCAGGACTCTACCCTCCTGATACTGAGGTTGCCCTTTCCAACAGGACTATGGTTCATCCAGCCAGCGTTACGCAGAATCTGACTGACTTAGAGGAGCTCGAAAGTAGAGTTAAAATTATACATAATTTAACGCATCGAGCATATGAGCATACTTATAAAATGGCTATTCGTGCAGGGCTTGATCACCCGGCGCTGAAAGAAACCATACGTGAAGTATACCGACGCTGTACTGATTGTGAAAAGAACCAGATCAAGCGATACGGTTGGGCACCCCTAAAAAAAGTGTGACAGAAGACCAACCGATGCGCCGAGTCATAGTCGATTTGGTTAAACTCCCGCGATCCAAGCATACTGGCGATGTATATATCTGTCATTTCTTATGTGTGGCTTCGGGCTATAACTTGCTTTATGCAATACCGAACAAACGTCCACAAACAGTGGCAGAATTATGCTATCACGTCTTTAATGACTTCGGTTTCCCCGAGTACTATGTTCTGATAACGGTAGTGAGTTTTGTACCGACGTAATGGAGGCACTTATACTCGTATCAGGCATGACCCATAGGCGTGGTGTTCCTTACAAACCTCAAACGCAGGGTGCAAATGAGACACGTCATAGAGAACTTAAGAAACTCTTGCGTACCGCACTAGACGACGTTGAGGATATGTGGCCTTATCATTTGAAATGGGTTCAGACTCAAATGAATAACTGCATGAATCCTCAAACTGGAACACTCCCGTTTCACTATTTCTTTGGCCGCTATAGTGAATTACAAGCAACGTTTGATAAAACTGCGCCCGAGAAACACGCTACCCGGTGGCTACAAAAGATCGAACATATGCAAAACGTTGTTTACCCCTGTTTACTCGAGCACAAAAATCGCGTCCTACTTAAAGCGTATGACCGATGGAATAACACTAAGAACATTGTTCAGTTCAAAGTCGGCGATTACGTTAACATTATAAATCGAAACGCCAACGTTACCGAACTCTCTTCTAAGACGATAGGACCTTTTGTTATTTCCTACCATGATGAGAAGAGTGATACTTACGAAGTGAATAACATTGATGGTACTAGCGCAACCAATCTAGGCACTCACCGTATCCCTACCTCCGAACTCTCATTCGCTCGCTCATTTGATTCTGATATACCAGTTATGGAGTCACAAGTCAAAGATATAATTGATAAAACATCCGAAGACGGTTACACTTACTACAAGACCCGTTTCATGGATGGGACAGTAGCTTGGCTAACCTCCGATGCATTTCGTGAATCTCGCGACTTTCTTCGTATCTTTAATAAGAAATGGAATAAGCGTTTACATAAGAACACACGAGATAAACGAAAAGGGTTTCCTCAGGTGACTACAAACCCTGACGGATCTGAAATTCCCTATTTGCCACCTACTTCCTACGTGACTAAACTTTCTGATCTGCTTACCAACAGTGCAGAAAATTGTTCAAACTTACCTAATGAAGAACAGCCTTTGGCTAATACCTTACCAAATAATAAACGTAAGGCGCCTACATCGGAAATGGTTACTGGACCAAATACTAAACGACATAGAGTACAACATGAGTCTTGAACTCGTACATATAGGCACATACTTACTCGATAAGTCATGACCGAAACCGTTTTACTTTGGTTTTCGCTTTACCAACTAGATCGTATCTTAACGTACGTTCGTAGTTCTAAAAGCTACTGGGGGCTATGTAGAAATACGGCCTCCGGTCAGTCTAAAATATCAAGATCAATTGAGATAATACATTGGTTTTATTTTTGTATTTTAAATAATTTAGTACAAGCTCTTTTTCCAATATTTCCAAAGTGTTCTAAATTCACTTTGATGGCTCCAATAGCCTGAGTATTTGGTATGACTCACTACTTGGACCTATTTGAGACATTAGTAGATGTAGGATATTATAAACTAAATTTTATAATCTCCGAACTACTACTTATAGATTTTGGTCCTCCCGCCAATCTCCAAAATCCAATAAGTCTTTTTTTTTTTTTTTTTAACTTTTCTTCAGATGGAACTTTATTTATATCAGCTAATGTATTAACGTGACTTACGTTATTATGTCTATTTACAAATTAGGCAAGTGGTCATGAACACTTAGTACTTCTAGTGAAAATTATTCAATAAAGAACAGCTAGAGGTACGCCCTGTGTGATCGAGGATATTTAGGCTCTTAACAAGAGGCAGTCCCGATCATTCTTACACAAGCTACCACTGCTAAATCCTAACTGACTAAATTGTATTTTAGTTTAATATAGTTTGAAACCTAGTAATTTCCATCGAAGTTTACACAGGCTAGGTGTTTCCACAGGGACCTCAGGAACCTCGGCAGGCTTAGCAGGCTTAGAGCTAGCGGCTCCATTGCCTTTAGAAGTACCCTTAGCCATAGTATTTGCTGGATAGTAAATCGATGTTAGACAGTCTAGAAGCAGTACACTACTATAACTACTAATTACTTGGACATATTTGAGACATTAGTAGATGTAGGATATTATAAAATACTCAGGCTATTGAAGCCATCAAAGTGAATTTAGAACACTTTGGAAATATTGGAAAAAGAGCTTGTACTAAATTATTTAAAATACAAATAAAAACCAATGTATTATCTCAATTGATCTTGATATTTTAGACTGACCGGAGGCCGTATTTCTACATTAACGACATTTGCTCTGGATGAGTAGATGTGGAATTTGTAGAAGGTGCGGCAAGTACTATGACTATTTCGTCACTTGTGATACTCACCTTAGAGATGTTTATATCTGAGCAGATGTTTTGATATATTGCCCGAGTTTCAAATTTCAGGGAAATCAGATATTGTGTCTGGCTGGCCGTCATGCTCCGGGTAGTAATTAAAGTGTTGGTTGTGCTCACATCCTGCGCAATTAATAAAATAGCTTGTGTAGTAAACTGGAGTGCCTTCATAATGTGAGAGACTACAGTAGTAGACGTATTTCTATATACGTTAATAACGTTTTACGTCGTCAGGCCGAGAGTAATTTGGGACTTGTTCTCAAATTACTCTTACTTTCTCTCAGGCTGACCCACCTATACTCATATTAATTTGAGAACAAGTCCCAAATTACTCTCGGACTGACAATTACATATAATACAAACAGTTTGTACACATTCGTTTTACAAGGTACGATATATCTGTATATTGTGCAGTCAGAGATAGAAGCACAAAGCATTTGACACCTGCTTACCTTAAAATACTTACCTTTATTATAAATTGAACTAAGTTAATACTGACATCCGAGTCATTAGTCTGTCGCGTATGTCGGAAACTTCTTTCGGCTGAGTGGCTTCGTGAAGAAATCACTGAGTAGCTGTTCTGATGGTATGTATTTTAGCTTGATGGTGTTCGATGTAAGTTCCCTGATGTGATGATATCGTAGATCGACATGCTTTGTACGGCGGGATTTTGTGATACCAACACCTCACGCTAACAACTTATCAAGTCACTCTACTCTCGAGCTACCAACCTATACTACTCTCCAAGCCAGCCAGCTAGCCAGCCCAGTCAACCCAGCCTTAGCCAGCCCAGCCCAGCCTTAGCCAGCCCAGCCCAGCCCCGTCCAGCCCCGTCCAGCCCAGCCCAGCCCAGCCCAGCCCAGCTCAGCTCAGTGTATGTGTGTGTGTAGTACACGTGGACGTGCGCGTGTGTGCCTATATATATATATATATATATATATATATATATATAGGCACACACACACGTCCACGTCATATATATATATATATATATATATATATATATATATATATATATATATATATATATATATATATATATATATATATATATATATATATATATATATACGTGTAAAAAAAGCTGAAACTGCATATATTCACACGCTTTGCTGGTCCTAAGTACACAGTGTACTGTTTTAGAACCATGTATGTTTAAACATATCTGGATAGCATCTCAGGTGGTTTCATATTCATAGAAATAGAAGGGTATGCATAAGGTGAAAAGACTTAGGTCATACCTATCAACGGATCATCAGTAGAGCACTGACCGGAGCATGTCGTAAATTCATCAATAAAGACGGCAGTTCCATGGT